>WSYH01018800.1:0-10740 GCA_036426205.1 Ascaphus truei
CCCGGCACGTAAGTCATTCTGTGGCATAATCCACGCATATAGAAAAAATGCGATCAAGTAGTACTTACCTTTAAAAACCAGGAAGATTCCTCCATAGCTTCAGCTATGGTAGCATTTATTAATTACTACTTACATGAGAGGCAACACCCACAGAAGCCAATGTACGCAGGGACCAGGGAAGAAAGAGACCAGAGTGATGCTATTCTTCTTTGCGTTACCACTATTATCCCCCCTTTTTTTTGGATGCATCAATTTTTGTTGTGATTTTAAACCACTAAATTGATTGGGTTAGAGAAACACCATTGAGATTAATTCCTTTTTTCATTCATTGCTGGTGCTTTTTTTTTTCTTGAACATTGATGTACATGTGAGGAGCAAAGAGATCTCTGGTTACGACCCTGTGGGGACAATACAAACCAATAGAGAGGATCAAAACGGAGAAACTGGGGGACAAATGACACTATGATTGATAAACGGTTTGAAAACTAATAAGACATCTAGAGGATGGTTTTGAGGATACCACGAGTACTGAGAATTGGGAATGGAGAAGAGTGAGGTTTTACATATAGTAAGGCAGCTCAAAGATTCAAGTAATATAAAGGGTAATTAACATTTTATTTCTATATTTATGGTCTGAGCTATTGATGTTTTTGAATGCGCAAAGGCTTTTAGTTTTGCCATTCCTACGGTATGGCTAATAGGCTGTTATGAAGGAAGAGCCTGGGACTATGGATTTCTGCTTGTTGAATTTTTTTTATTTAGCATGTGATGACGGTTTCGGCCCAGTGGCCGTTCCAATGCTAATGGCATGATAAAACACAACAGTAAAACGGTCTTAAATAAAACCCCCACACAGTGTCCCCGATTGGTCTCTGATGGCCTCCATTGAAATATGGACAGCAGGTTCTTTCTTTCTTCCTCTGGATCTTGCCACGTCTGTGACGTGGTCACGTGTGCTCTTCCAGCCTTCGGTGACTAGTGATGCAGTGGACGTCATCGCGTCGACATCCAACGTAGGTTCCAGACCTCATGGACGTTCCATCTCCTCGCCCTTTCCTCTGACGTCCATGGTTCTTCTCAGGCCTCCAGACGTGGGGCGGAGTCCAATGATCCTCTATATTGCTCCGTGATGTGTTCGTAGATGACAGGGACCCTCCCACCTTGTCTCCAAAAATCACTCTCATTTAGTGCTTTTCGTCCCTGTATAATGTTGGAGGACTTTCTGAGGGACTGAGGAAAGAAAGTAAACCATTGTCCCCCTGTGTTTATGCAACTGTGTGAGTAGGACACAGGATTTCACCGCGAAGTGAACTCAGCAGAGTGTGCATACATTGTTAAAAGCAAGATTTGGCATTACTTCTCATCTGTCACCCTCTTAGAGACAGTTAAAAAACACATACAATATGAAAAAAATATATTTAACAAAATGATATAAAATAAGCATAATGGTTAATTGCACATTAGGACTCTTAATAAGAAAGAATGATACAGTGATGGTTAATTATAATGGACCCATATTTAAAGACTAGAGCATATCATATAGGATTGGTCACTGGATATCTTAAGGACCCACTAGTACAAGCACCCACCCCTCCTCTAGTACTAAATGGTGGACTGTCATCTATAACATATAACTTTTACACGTTTCATAATACTAAATATAGGGACACATATACACACAAATCATCAATACCAGACAACATAAAGTGGGCGGAAGAGATGAGTGTTAGTGGTAGAGATATCTTTGCACGAAAAAAAAAGAGGGATATTCTCCGTGACTGGACACTAGTGTATCAAAGTATCCACAAAGCACTAACGGTCTTGGATCATGACCACTTTGAATTTGCCTAAGGTCACATGTATGTGCAGTGAGTTACCACCGCATGGATTTAAAAAATTGGCTAATGAGAGTATTCTAAAACAACTAAGACTTATAGTGGGACAGACATAGATAATGAGATGTACTCACAAACTGTAGTCACCCTGGGACGTACTAAATAGACAATGTTGGAGTTACTGTCGATAGTGATCCTTAATCCAATTGGCAAATTTACCATTGGTTTAAAATTACATCAAAGTGAATCAGGAATTGCAAAATGCGCCCTGTTGCTATATATATGTTTGCTATAAATAACAAATCCTAAGTATACTCTTGTGACGAGTGATCTTTTGTCTTGTGTTCTTTGGCATCTATGGTATAAGTATATACTGAGGGTCAAGCTGATATAATGAGTTCCGTGCTGCTGCTGTCTTAATCATATATTAGTAACTGTGCATTATATGGTGAAGTCATACTAGCGCTGTATATATAAAGCTGTTGCTAGTGGATCACACTTAGTTTGTAGCACAGTAATATATGGTAACAGTTCAAAAATCACTGTTATTCAGAGTCTATGTATTGTAGGCGTTTAATTGGTCAAACGTAACTATTAACTACTATGACTTGGATTTATTAAGAGATTGTGAAACCTTCTAAAAAAGTGAAGTCTCTTTGTACCATATACCTTAAAACACGGCTTCAATATATCCACCTGCTTATTTAAGAGACACTGTAAATGCGAGTGTGAATATTCTATGTCCTCACAACTAATTGTCTCTTTTGTTTCCTGACAAGTTAGTGCAATTGTTTTTTTTCACTTTTTATTCCGACCTATATCACATGTGAATTGAAACTAGGGGATGACAAATTTAACCTCCATCACAGAGAGGAATCTTCTTAATCTTAGACACAATAGAATGCAAATTCAGAACATGTGCTAATTTGCACAAGGAGCACTCTATTTGACGATTATTCGTGAAACGACTTTGAGGGTCTGTTGAGTTACTCACAGGACAGAGGGCTTTATATAGATATATAAATCTATTCCACTTTTGTTATTAGGCCCACTTATTGATATCGCTATTTTGCAGTATTATCAGTGCATGCACAGGTATGTTTTGTGGTGAACACTTGAAGTAGAGCGCTAGTTAGTGTTCTATGCCACATTTTGTATATGCATTCATAAAATGTTTTAATTCCTGTACTGCGCAGAAATTTCAAGACACGCATATGGCATTCATATATGTTGTATTGTACATGCGAGCGACAGAAATTCAATGTACGGCACATAGTGCTCCAATTACAAGTTTATCAGTAGTTTGGCAGTCCAGCAGTTCATTCATTTATTTCTTCGTTCATTTTATTAAAGTAATATTATACGATTATTTTACAGGTGTAACGGCAAAGAGCAACCCGAAGAAGATGTAAATTGGAAGAAGATTGTATATTTGGGAGATGAATTAAGATTGTATTATTTAACAAAAGTCTTTATCTCTAAACTGTCATTTATTGTACTAAAAAATGCCATACTTTAAAAATACTCTTTAGTTATCTGAATTTTTTGGCGGGATAATTGTTGGGTTACAGTTGAATAATGGGATATCATATGAAATGAACGTGAATAAAGATGGTTCATTGCATTTAGATTAAAGACACTATTGCAACTAGCACCCGCTATATTACTATCATCCTAGAAGTACAGCAACAATGCTAAAACTAAACAAAACATTCCAGTCGCAATGAACTCTTGAGTTAGCGGAACTCGCCCTACACAAAAGTGAACTGCAAGAAAGATAACCCCAATGCTGAGATCACTCTGATCACGATATGTTTTTAGAGAAGCAGGTTAAATACCACTGATAGTCCCCCCTGGAGACTGTAGTCTTCCTGGCTGGATAGAATATATCAATTTGCCTATTCCTGTGCTTAATAGGCCAGGCTTGATGGAGCCGAGGTGGAATGTAAGACAAAAATATTGTAATAATCCCAGGTTAATAACGTATTCTAACTAAATTGTGGTATAGTGATGACTTAAAATAACTTATTAGGAGCTTGCTCAATAATAAATACAGGGTATAAATAAACACAACCCAGGGTGAGTGTAGGTAATGTACTCATACGCGAAAGAAAGACTTTAATGCGTGTGAATATTAAAACTATGCTGAGAATCGGAGGGACCCTCTGCCCTTAGGAGTCCACCTGATAATGGTTACTGAGGAATTTAAAGCATTTTAAAATATTAAAATATTAACAAGAGGCAAGTAAAAACATGTCACTGCCATCTTGTGTCTATCACTGGTTTTCTATGGCTTGATGAATAATTCTACACATCTGTACATATAAAACAATGTTTTTGCGAATAAAATACTTCATAAAATAGTATTAATTATAATTAAAAATTAGATATTGTTTGTCCTAGTTAGACTAACATTGTCATTCTAGGCTAAATTACAACCTCAAAGATGATAAAAGCTTCTATAATTCAGGTCAAGTAAAATATAACTGTATATGTATATATTAATATTATATATATTATAATATATAATATATAATAATGCAAATATAGCTGTATTGCTCTCTGCATGTTTAGTGAGGCAGGTCTGCAACCCCGCCTTTCCCACTTATCAACCCGCATACAGCACTTCTCCACTGTCGCAAGGGATTCTGGAAATGATCATGCAAATGAGCACAGTGTCTTTTTTGCCTCAATAACCATATTAAAACATGGTTCCCTATAGGCTTAAGCTTGCTGCATGTCACAGCTTTGAGCACAGCCACAGGGTTAAGGTGCATACCCAGAAAACCCACCCACGAAAAGCTTTTTTTTTTTTTTTTTTGTAGCCCGGGCGGTGAAAAAAAGTGATCCACCTCTGAATCCGTGCTCATGGTCCAGTGAGACCAGGTGCTCCAAACTTGTGACAAAGTCTGCTCCGGAGAGTAGGCCAGTCCGTGCCATGACATCTTCCTCCGGAGAGTCCGACGTCCTTTTCGTTCCCTCCTAGTGCAGCAGATGCCGCAGGAGAGTCCAAGACTTTAGGGTGTTCGGCTGACGCCTACTAACCCACCGCAATCTTCCCCCGAAGGGATGGCGACTACTAGCCAGCACTCAGTCTTTGCTCTCCGGAGAGAGGGGTGACGATAACCCAACACGTAACCGAAACAAAATCCATGGTGCGAGTGCTCCAGTGCTCTGTGTGATGCAGTGCAGGAGGTGCTCAGACGTACAACACAAAAAGGTGTGCACAAGTGCACGCCCGGCCCCGTGCAAGGCCAGGCGGTGACAAAAATAATGGCTTGTCCCCTCAGCGGAAGGCAATAAGGGGGGCCAAGTGCGGGAAAAATAGGGGTGCAAATGATCAGTGCTCGTGCCAAGTGCTCTTGAAGTGGAGGTTGCAAATCCTCAACTTCCACAACCCGAAGGTGCAGCAAGTGGTACTGCCCCAGGTTAACCACTCCTGGGGTGCAGAGAAAATAAGCCCGGGCTACTTTGCATTCGCATTCTCAGGCCATGACCAGAGGACCAGGTGTAGTCTGGAGAATCTGTCCTTCACAGGACAGATACTACACTTGATCTTAGCCAAAAGGCCGAGAAGCAAAGAGGCTATGGGATAGGCTAAACCATAATACTGAGTTAAGTTATGGTGAGTAAAAAAAGTGACAAAAACCCTCCAC
The DNA here is from genome assembly GCA_036426205.1 of Ascaphus truei. Classification (NCBI taxonomy): domain Eukaryota; kingdom Metazoa; phylum Chordata; class Amphibia; order Anura; family Ascaphidae; genus Ascaphus; species Ascaphus truei. The sequence continues at coordinate 5,492 of WSYH01018800.1, forward strand.
AGGAAAGCAAATATGCAAATATAGCTGTATGCTCATCTGCATGTCTTAGGCAGGTCTGCAACCCCGCCTTTCCCCATTATCACCCAGCATACAGCACTTCCACTGCAGCAAGGGATTCTGGGAAATGACATGCAAATGAGCACACAGTGTCACTTTTTGCCTCAATAACCATTTTTAACATGGTTCCCTATAGGCTTAAGCTTGCTGCATGGTCACAGCTTTGAGCACAGCCAGGGTTAAGGTGCATACCCAGAAAACCACCCACAGACAGCTGTTTCGACCTTGATGGGTCTCATCAGTGTGGGGTTGATTTTACTGGGAATGCAAGAGAGGCTATGGGATAGGCTAAACCATAATACTGAGTTAAGTTATGGTGAGTAAAAAAAATGACAAAAACCCTCCACAGGAAAGCAAATATGCAAATATAACTGTATGCTCATCTGCATGTCTTAGGCAGGTCTGCAACCCCGCCTTTCCCCATTATCATCAGCATACAGCACTTCCACTGCTGCAAGGGATTCTGGGAAATGACATGCAAATGAGCACACAGTGTCACTTTTTGCCTCAATAACCATTTTTAACATGGTTCCCTATAGGCTTAAGCTTGCTGCATGGTCACAGCTTTGAGCACAGCCAGGGTTAAGGTGCATACCCAGAAACCACCCACAGACAGCTGTTTTGACCTTGATGGGTCTCATCAGTGTGGGGTTGATTTTACTGGGAATGCAAGAGAGGCTATGGGGTAGGCTAAACCAACCATGGGATAGGCTCCAGCAGGTCTAGTAGGCAGGATCCCCTGGTTTGTCCCCTCCTTGGGACACATTATTATGCTTTGAGCTTTGCTCCTTTCATCCATCGTTTGTGTACCTGACCATAGGTGATGTATTACTCTCATTTGCTGCAGGCCTAAGTGTGCTTCCTAGGCTTCACATTGTGTATCATTGTTGTCACTTACAGGCTATTTGTGTCACTATAGACAAACCCTAGACTGATGGGGATAATAGTGTGTTGTGATTTTCTGCCTATGATTACGTAGCCATAGCCACAGTTATTAAGTCTGTTGCTTGTTATATTAGACTTACCTTGTCAGGTACCTTAGAGCATTATCATTGTCAATTTTGACTTCTGGTTATGTCCCCATGAGGACACGTCTTTGGAGGATTTGTCAAGTTTTGTAACGAACAGGGGATCCATGCCCTATTTTAACATTTTCTGTGCTTCGTTTTTAACCTTTGTTCTGTGACAATCTATCAATAAAAATTATGTGATTTGTACTTTAAAACATACTAGAGTGCTTTTCTTAGGGCCTTTCTCTCTGTCCCCCCTTCGTGTACCTGGTTTAATATGTTCTATACCCATGATTTTTAGATCTGTTGGGTCTTTGTTTTGTTTATAAGCAAAGTGGCGTCAACCCCATGTCCTGAAAAACCTTTGAGTATATTCCTCCGGTGTTCAAGAAACCTTTATTTCATTGTTCTTATTGTGCTGCAATATACAGCAGTCCGCACTTACACGTAAGCATATACAGTACACCACATAGTTTAAGTTACAATTTATGTGCCCTTTTACTACATATGTCTCATTAGTTGCTTTGGTACTGAACACCTTCAATTTGTTCATAACATGCGGACATGTTAAACACCTTGCATGACCACATCTGTAGTAACCAGTAGTAATGCTACAGTAGGAAGCCATGTGTCCATGGTGTTCACATTGTTTTTTTGGTGCTTCTTTTTTCCCTTTGCTCAAAGCACTAGGTGCCAGGATATTTTTTATGTTCATTGCTCTTTTAAAAACAATGTTTGGCCTATCTGATACTTTACCTTCTCATTCAAAAATACATAATTTTTAAGGATATGCCAGTGTCTCTTGATAATTTTCCCTATTTCTGGAGCTGTCCTGTTATGTTTTGTAATAAACAAACACTTGTCAGCTGATATTTAATTATTTTTCTGGCGGTCAGGGTTTGAATGTTGTGTAAGAGATAGACTTTATGTATTGCATGCTTTTTGGGCTGCATCATTTTATTGTATTGTATGTCTTTATTTATATAGCGCCATAAATGTACATAGCGCTTAACAGTAGTAAATCAGAACTTGCACTGCATCATCAGTACTTTTCTGGTCATATCCTTTTCCCCTAAATTTATTTGTCAACACCTCAGCTTGTTCATTAACATCTGTTTCTCTGGTGTAGACACTGCACCAACAATGTACGTTTGTGACAGAAAACTGCATATTCCTAGCCAATACTAAATTCAATGGTACTGTATGATCAGTCGCTCATTAAGATATTTGGATAAGTAAAGCAATAGTTGGCACTCCAGAGAGGTCTTAATGTAAAGGTGAGAGTTTAATATTGGATCCTACTTACATTTAACTCTCATATGTATATTAAGACTATTGCTTTACTTATCTGAACCCTTATTTTTGTGTACCGTAATTTTCGGTCTATAAGCAGCTACTTTTTCCCCACGCATTGAAGCCCGCGGCTTATATTCAGGTGCGGCTTATATGTGAATTTTTCCCGCTTTCTGCTCTCCCCCTCCCTCCCTCCCTCCCTCCCTCCCTCCCTCCCTCCCTCCCTAGTAGCAGCACGCTCTAGAATTGAGGCACTTCCTGCCTGCTGCTTGCTAGAGTGAGCGCGTGCACTCCTGCTTGGACGGCAGGTATTTACTGTGTAATGTGAGGTGCTGGGGGGTGGGGGGTGTAAGGTGTGATGGGGTAGGGGGTTTAATGTTAGGTTCTAGGGTTCTTTATTTTTTTTTGCCTGGTTGTCTGATGTGTGGTGAAGGGGGTGGTTGTGTGTGTAATGCAGGGGGTTACTTGATGTTGTGTGCTGTGGGGTAATGTGAGGTGCTGGGTGGTTAATGTAGTATGGGTCTTGTGTGGGCTTGCAGTGTGGGGTGAGTGGGTATTTATGGGGTGGGGAGGGTTTATGTGAGGTGCTTGTGCGTGGTCCTTGATGTGAGGGTGCTAGGGGGGGGTGTTAATGTATGGTGTCTGGGGTTGAATGGTGGTGCAGGGGGGGTTGATGTGTGGTGGCAGTCGGGTGGGTTAATTGAGGTTGCGGGGGCTGATGTGCAGGGTGCAGCGGGGGGTTAATGGTTAGGTGTGGGGACTTGAGTGTTGTGGTCATCAGGGGGGGTTGATGTTTGGTGCCGGTGTGGGGGTATGATGTGATGTGCGGGACTTGATGTGTGGTGCAGGGGTGGGTTTAATGTGAGTGCGGGGGGGTTATGTGAAGTGCTGTGGGGCTTAGGAGATGTGTGTGCAGGGGGGTTGATGTTTGTTGGCAGGGGGGGTAGTAACTGTGAAGGTGTGGGAGCTTGATGCTGTGGGGGCATGGGGGGTTGATGTGTGGTGCAGGGGCGGGGTGTTATAGTGTTAAGTGCTGGGTGGACTTGATGTGAGGTGAGGGCAGTGGTGGTTAATGTGAGGTGGCGGTTATATTCAGGTGGGCTTGATATATGGTCAAATAAAAAAATTCATAAAAATTCAATGGGTTTGCAGCTTATTACAGGTGCGGCTTATTCATGTCAAATAAAAAAATTCTAAATTCAATGGGTGTCAGCTTATATACAGGGGCGGCTTTTTATAGTCCGGAATTTACGGTGTCAGATTACAGCTGATTAATAGAGTCCTCCTTAGAATCTAACCTAAGATGTGTTGGACTTTCTTTGTTTTGGAAAAAAGTACGTTGAGCACAAGTACTAAACATATACATACAAATACACTACATGAAACAGGTACCATTTACAGAGTATGCATAGTAGGAACAAAATGCACTTTCTTAGATATCAAAATTTAACGACAGAGGACTGTCCATAGCACAATTGATGTAACAAAAGCCACAGGTAAAAACAAACATGGTACTTTCATCTGGGTCTCACACTCAGCCGGCAAAGAAAAGGTCTTACCTAGGGAGCCAAATTTATAAAACCATGCAGGATAGTAGCCTCATACATGCCAACCTTTTGACACGTGGATGAGATGACTAAGAACATGTTACTGCCAGAGGATAATGATAGAAAAACACTAGCGATCACAAAAGGAAATTGTAAATAAAAACCAAAAGCCACGGGATAACTTCAATAGTCTTTAAATCAAAGATAATAAAGTAGTTAGAATTTGATTTTTTTCGCCTACTATACTAACCATTCATATAAGCGTAAAAAAAAATCTCATAGGAAATATTGGCCCTATTTCAAAATGGGAACTCTTATGGGGGAAAAGAAACATTATGTTTCATACAAAAGAGGGGAAACCAGCCCACAATGAGGTAGGCAGACCTACAACTTCTCGCGACTGAAAGCATATTCTACTCTAAACCCAACTTGGGGTATATTACTTGTCATAATACGAGAAATTGTAACTGCATTCGCAGGGATAAGGTAACACACAGTAAAGGGTACATACTCCAGGTAAAAACCTCTGCCACTTGGATTTCAAGTCTTTAATATCTACCCCTACATTATCCATGGTGGGTTGGGTATGTGGACAAACTCGGGAGAATATAAATCCAATAGTTTTGAACATCAATCAAACAAGCCGTAACATTGACCACTACAAACAAGAACACACAAATTACAACACCATGGAAAAAAAAAAAAAACTTTTCTGGAGAGACACAGTCTCAAAATTAAAATGGCAGGGGTTTTGTGGAACAAGTACTCATCCTGCTAGAAAGGCAACATAACTGTATTGCTCCTAAACAAGAGGAACCATATTGGATAGACAGATTGGATACACTTAAGTAATAATTCTCCCCGAAGAACAGGGCATTACTGGCCAATAATGCCCAGGCTGGAATAGTTGAAGGCCCAAGGGAGCCCAAGGGAATTTACCCCAGCCATGCGATTATTGGCCATAATGCCCTCTCTGAGGTGATTATTACTATAATAGCCTAAGGTAGACTTTTTTCACAAAAAAAATAGACCTTTTTTAAGCTACTACGGACTTTTGTAAAGCTACGCTGATGCACCTGTATAGGAAAAAAGAAGTAAGTACAAATGCTCTGGGCATAGATTTGATTGTTGGTACGAGGTTAGTGTTGCGACGAGAGGTTCAAGGAATGGGGAAAAGAGAGTGGATAGGAGTCAGGCGCGAGGTGTGGGGGCGGAGTCGTTGCTGTTGGTCTCGCTGTGCGGGGGTGGCGCCTCTTCGTTGAGCGGTTTTGGTGCCATGCGGGGTAGCTCCGGTGCTGCGGGCTTATAGTTGCTTCGTAGGGGCTTCATCGCTGGCTTTTTC
>WSYH01001900.1:5772-102506 GCA_036426205.1 Ascaphus truei
CACACACACACACACAGATACACCAACACACCACACAGATACACACACACAGATACACACCCACACAGTGAGAGCAGAGCAGCAGCGACGGATGTGAGTGACTGGGGGGAAAGGGAGGGGGGTGAGGAAAGGCAGGAGATCTGTGCAGGCAGCTCCTGCACACAGTCACTGATACCACCACACACACACATACACACACACACACACAGATACATACACAGATACACACACAGTGGAGAGCAGTGGAGAGCAAGGAAGCGACGGATTGTGGTGACGGGGGGGGGGAGAAGGGGAGAAAAAGGCAAGAGATCCATGCAGGCAGCTCCTTGCACACAGTCACAGATACACACACACAGATAACACACACACACACACACACAATACACCACACCACAACAGATACACACCACACATACATACACACCAAAGTGGAGAGCAGTGGAGTGAGTGAAGGGGAGGAGGAAAGGAGGAGATTCATGCAGGCGGCTCCTTGCTCCCCCGCACCAACCGCCAGGACAGGCAAATGTCCCTCCCCCTACCTTCTCTAAAACCAAGAGCAGAAGGGGACGGGACACCGTGCAGCCACAGCAGACAGATGAGCCAGGAGCAGGAAGGCAGACAAACACCGTGTGCTCTGCACAAAGCGGAAGCCCCACCCTCGGCTTCCTCTGACCTGCAGCCAATCCCCTGCGGATTGTGGGGAGGATAATCGGAGGGATGGTGGGGAGGATAATCGCAGCACCCCTTAGGCAAGCACAGTGCACCAGGGCGCCACGGCGACAGATTGAACACTGTTCTAATGAGTTAACAGGCTATCTTCATTAAATAAATGTACAGTACTTTTGTTTTTTTCGTTGTTGAAATGAAGAACAATTTTCTTTTCATTGGTGGGAAAAGCAGTTGTCAATCAAAGTGTTTACTCAACCTCTGCCCTTCCCCACCCCCAGCACATGTTAAAGCCAATAAAGAAGAAAGAGTGGGGGATGGGGGGAGGTCTTTGCTTGTGCAAATTCCGGTTCAACACAGTTAAACATCATGATTCTTTCAAATGCAGCTAAGTGAAAAGTATGGCCATGTGTTTACCATCTATTTGGGATCACGACAAGTGGGGGTCATTAGGGGGGTACCAGGCAGTAAAGGAAGCCCTTGTGACAGAGGGTACGAGTTTAGTGGCAGGGGGAAGCTGTCTTCCGTTGATGACATTTACAAAGACTTTGGTGAGTATGTAGAACCCTTTCCCTTTGACTATGTGCTGAATTACCTGTAGTATTCTGAGCCGAGTCATGTGTGATGTGTGAATAGCCCCGATAGCATTAACTCAGCCCCTTTCCAAATCACTCCAAGTCCTTCACTTTATTGGAAAAGCAGCAGTAAATACAGGCTCTGTGGATGGTGTGTAGTAGTGATTTGTAGTTAGAAGCGGTAGAAAGAGATTGCCTTACCATAGGAGAGTAACAGAGATGGGTGCTGTACTCACTGTCTGCAGGGTGGAAGGAAAGTGAGGAGCAATGTGGGTAAAAGGAATAGTTTTGGGACAGATATCTGTGAACAAACAGGGGGGAGGGCAGACTGGCCCATTCTGAGAAGGATTCAGAGACTGCTGTAGCAACTCACTGAACATGCCCAGAGGCAAGAAATGCAAATTGTAACATATCACACAAGGCACAGTGTGTGTGTGTGTGTGTGTGGTGTGCAAACCATGCAGCTGAAAATAAGAATGACAGGCAGAAGCTGCAAAGGAAAGAGGGGTGGAAACAGAGATGTGATTTTGTTCCATGACACTCCGCTCTGGTATCTGGAGATACCACTATAATGAAGTAGTGGAACATATGTGCATGCAAACATACATAACATAATAATGCAAAGTCCATGTCCACATAACGAGGCGATACCGGCCGGTACCACTGGCGTTGAAATCCTTTGGCAAAGTCTTTTAGCCCAGGATGTTGGGTGGATGCACGGTCAGGTTAGCCGGGTGCACCGTAATGTCTTTTGTGAAAGTCTCTTTGCCAACTGTTTTCTTTTAAACTTATGGAAGAACAGTCTTTGGTCTCTGTAGTTTTACCTACAGAGTGCATCCCCTTGTAGGTATGCCAGCTGTGGCAGCCTGTCACTCTAACACCTGGCGTTTGGCAGAAGGAGTGGCTTTGGCTCCTTGCTGAAGCGGATCGACACTCCTGGAAGACCAGTTTTCGAATCTAGTCCAGTAAAGAGGGCGTCGTTCGGGGAGGAATCCCGGGGTGAGCACTGGGGCTGAACACTACACGGATTTGATCGGATTCCTGAGGGTGGTAGACCCCAGATGATTGGAGGTACCAGCATTCTCACCTTTCTTTATTAGAGGTACTGGCTTTGCGTGGCCGGTAAGGAAATCTTCTGGATGAAGGCCACAAAGTTGTTTTGGTTCCGGTTCCTTGTAGGTCACAGAGGTGCGAAGTGAACCTAACATGGCATGTTCTTCATTGTTTGGGAGGGCTTCTTGGTGAACGGAATGGTAGTGGGTCACAACTGCCCGGTTCGTCTTTGATGAGCTCCTTGACCGTTACATCAGGATTCTCTATCCATCGATGGTGTTTGGTGTTGTCGTCCCTTGTTGTCTGAATGCTGTGCCCTAAGTCATCGGTGCATTCCACTTGCACGGAATGTCTCCACGTATTTTGGTGATCGCCTTTGTGTCTTTTGTTGACTGCCGTCAGGAAGTTGTTTTTCCTTAGGAAGGACGAAGAACAGTCTCTTGTCTTGTAAATCCCTTGTGAAGGGTCTCTGCGAATGTCTCTTTTTTGAAATGCGAGAGGACAGTCTTTTACTGCTGTGGCTTCACCTGCAGGGCGCAATCTTTTGCGGCTATGCCAGCCGTGACAGCTGGCTGCCTTGTCACTGACACTCTGTGGAGAGGAAGGCTGTACGTCTCGCTGTGTCATTGCTCTCAAGGGAACTGTCTGATGTTTCTTTCCTTTTGGGAGATCCTTTTGTCGGTCACCTTCGGGAGGTTACTTTCTTCCTCGGTGGGGTCTACTCGTTATCCTTGGTTGTCTTAACCACTAAGCATCCTAGGCATTGTCAACTCCCCTGATGTGAGGATTGTCTTGTCGATTTCAGGGTATGACCTTGTCCCTTCTCTTCACTTGCCCTCCTGTCACTTGGAGATGGCCAAGACATGGTTAGAGAGGGATATGTGTCCACATTTGTTATCACCGTTCTGCGGGCGTCAACATAGTCTTGTCCTGCCCTTTGTCAGTGCATGTGTTGCCCACTATCACCCACCTAGGTCATGTTTTTGGGCGTATGGTGGTGTGGGGTCGTTACGTGTTTACGGACTTTATGTACCCTCAAGATGTCCCTACGAGCAGAAGGCAAGATCTTGGGTTCTTGTTCTACCGGCGGGATGTAGTTGGCTATCTCTGAGGTGCGGGTTGATAGGTGCCATGTCTGGTGTGGGAATCTCGTCCCTGTTTGTGGCCATGTGGTTGCACTCAATGAGTGTGGGGGAGCTATCTTCACTCTGTTATCCACTGAACTTATGACGTAACCGCTTCCTCTTCTCCCTGTTGTCTCAGTTGACCCTGCCCAGGTTCTGAGGGTGTAGGGTGAGGCATTGTCTGTGAATTGAATAGTTGAAGAACTTGTCTTGCCAATGATCTGTTGCTTGGTCGTCGAGGATTGCATAATCGAATAGCCTTCAGGTTGTCCATGGGGGTGCACTGGGACAAGGCATATTTTGGAGCAGGACATTTTGTCACTTCCTTTTCCGCAGACCTAGGTGCGTGAGACGTGACAAATGTAGTGGCTCTCCTTCTCCTTCCTCCCCGCCTGCTCCACTACGGAGGATGGGTTGTTGAGTTGGTGGAGTGTCAGCACCTCTGGATGTAAAGAAGTACGTGCTTGTCACTTTTGCACACAGTACATTTGACTCTTCTTTACAGTCTCTGGTAGGTGAGTCGGGGAACCGCAGCACTGAAGCAAACTCTGAATTCTCCAAGTAACCTCTTGCGTTCCTCTAGGGACTTATCTGAACCCAAAGCACCTGTTAAGTGGGGTGTTGCTTTTTGTGTATGGGACATTCTCTGTTTGGGTCCCTTGGTTCCTCGTCTCCGTGCGACGAATATCGGATGGGAGTAGTTTGGGTCGTGGGAGAAACGTCCGTCCTCTGGACGAGATGGGTGTTTGAGTGTGTACAGTATCCGCCACGGGTCTTTATTCCTCAGGCTGCTTGCACTGTGTGTGGTTTGGCACCAAGATGAAATTGGGATCGGTCCTTGTCCTTGCTGCTTCCGGATGAAGCTCAAGAAGAATGAGAATGGGGGGAAGGCGACTTGCCTTCTCCCTTTGTTTGGAGCCTTGTGAAATCCACCTTTCTTGGAGGTTGAAGGGTAGCTCTCCAAGATGGGTCTTACTCACGAGCTGAGTCTAGGACATTGAGACCTGTTAAGGAATGGTTCTTTTCTTGCAAAACTCCAGATCTTGCAGCAGGGTTCCGAGCTCTGTAACTTCGAGTAGTCTCTAGCTGTGATCTTGGGAAAGCTGTTGACTCTTTTGAAGAGGCGAATCCTCGACTGCTTTGGGGCTACCGTTGCATTCTTCTAGCCTTTCCCATACAGGTCGAGACCTACTTGGGGGTGGTTCGCGTTTGGCGTCCGAAGTCTCTGCGTGCTCCCCTGGATTCGTTCCCAGCCATTTGGAGAGCAGGTTGAGTCTCTTCCCTTGCTGAGAAGCCCAGGCTATTGATTGCATCCTTGAACGTGAACTTCCATGTCGGTGTATTCTCAGGACGGTCGTCTCAAAGTTGGTGAGTGCCTGTTTGCACCAGGTCACGCCGGATCATTACTTGGCTATGTCGTCAGGCCTGAGGAATCGGCGTGTTGGTCACATTCTGAGTAGTTGCGGGAGGGTCCGTACGGTCGCCTCTTCCTTGGCGTGGACACGTGATGGCTGCTGGTCAGTGTGAGGGGGCTGTGTTCTCCCGTGTGGGGTGTACATGGATTGCGAGCCTGTTGTGGTGTATCCGTTGTGCGCACTGGCGTGTGGATCAATGTTGCGGGCTGTGGCTATCCCAGTCAGCATGTACCATTGAAGGAACAGCGTCTTCCTCGTGGACATAGCAAGTCTTTGGGTCTGTGGAGTCACTCCCTCCATGTTGAGATGGTGCGCTGGGGTTTATGCTGAAGAGGCTCCTCACGTAGTCTTCAGTGCGTTGGACTGGATCCTCTGAGGCTATCCATCTGTACGGTTGCTCCCCGCTGTCCTGTCGAGCAGCTGCTTCTAAGACTTCGGCTTGGGCTAAGGCGGGCCCGGCAGCGGCGTCCTCTTTTTGCTTAGAGCTTCTAGATCCGCGTAAGTTCGGCCTTTCAATTGAAGCGGCGGCATTATTGGTGGCGGCGGGCGGTGGCATTGGCGGCATTCTGCTCTCTCTTCTGTGGGCGCTTTTCTGCCTTACGGCTCCTCTCTCCGACCATATTGGCCCTGGAACGTGCGGCCTCTGCGGGGGCTCGGCCATCTGTGGGGGGCACTGTGGACCAGTACGGACCACCCGTGGGTTCCCAGACCTCTGTGTGGAACCATCCGAGGCCCCTCAGACACCTCTAGGTCTGACCGGGGCCCACAGACATCCGGGCCTACCGTGGGGACCCAATTGGGCCACGGTGACCCGCGAGACCACCTGGTTGGCCATGGCGCTGGCGGGACGCACCAACAGGCTCCAGAAACTGTATGAAACAAGTTGCTGGTAACCTGTAGGTCTGTCAGGTGACCTGTCAGGGCCACCGGGGACTCGTGGGCCTGGGGTATGAACCCTGTATGTAAAGGATAATCATGTATTATGGGGGGGCACAGGGGGTGGGATAGGTATTTATAAAATTAATGATTTGTTATTGTGGGCTGTGTATGGTTTTTATTGTGGGTACATGGGGGGTGGGGGGAGGGGGTTAGTGGCACACAAGGGTATTGTGGGAGGAATAATTGTGGGTAGTTGGTGTGAGGGTGGTTAGAATAAAGGGAGGTGGGGGGTTTCGGGGGGGTTAGGTGTGGGGCGGATATGTAGGCCTACGATTGTGGGTTGAGGGTGGGTAACCCTAAATGACGTAGCGGTAATAACCTATGGTGATTAAGGAGCTAGGGGACAGACATGGCAGTTTTATGTGTTTTGTTTGCAGCATCAGGGAGGAATGGGGCAGGATGAAGATGAGATGGTCTTCATCGTGGCAGACCAGGACATGGGTGAGTGCTAATGTATTTAATGTATTTTTTGTTCTTTATGTATTTAAAATGGGCACATTCACTTTATCCATTGTGGATAATTGTAATTGTGCCCATTACTGTATGTGTATGTGTATGGGGGGGAGGGTATTTCTTCTATAAGTATGTGATGTGTTTTGAAATTAATTGAGGGGGCACAGAATTGGTATTGCAGGCCTGCGGGTTAACTAGTATCATTGATGTGCATATTTTGGATGTTAGGGGGGTTATAGGGGTGTTGGGTATACATATATATATACAGTGTCGACAAATCACCCAAAAATCTACTAGCCCACAACCAAAAAATCTACTCGCCAAAAGTCCCGCCCCCAACCACGCCCTAGTCCCGCCCCCCAACCGCCCTAGTCCCACCCAACAATGCCCTAATCCCACCCTCTAAACACATTTAATAATTCCTAGTAGAACAAATTAGTGCGCAGTTGGTGTCTCTCTCAGGCACAGACTCTCTCAGACACACTCTCTCAGACACACACTCTCTCTCCCAGACACACACTCTCTCTCAGACACACACTCTCTCTCTCAGACACACACTCTCTCAGACACACACTCTCTCTCTCTCTCTCTCTCTCTCTCTCTCTCTATCTCTCTCTCAGACAAACACACTATCGTTCTCAGACACACACTCTCTCTCTCTAAGACACACACTCTCTCTCTCTAAGACACACACTCTCTCTCTCTAAGACACACACTCTCTCTCTCAGACACACTCTCTCTCTCTCTCTCTCTCAGACACACACACACAATCTCTCAGACACACACACACACACTCTCTCTGACACACACGCACACACTCTCTCTCAGACACACACACACTCTCTCAGACACACACACACTCTCTGACACACACACACACACACACTCTCTCAGACACACACACACACTCTCGAGAGAGAGAGAGAGAGAGAGAGAGAGAGAGAGAGAGAGAGAGAGAGTGAGTGAGAGGGAGAGAGACAGGGACAGGGACAGAGAGAGTAGAGAGAGAAGAGAGAGTAGAGAGAGTAGAGAGAAGAAAGAGAGTAGAGAGAAGAAAGAGAGAGAGAGAAGGTATATACTGTATATAAATATATATATATGGAGAGAAAGAGAGAGAGAAGAGAGAGGAGAGAAAGATTAGAGAGAAGGTAGAGAGAGAGAGAGAGAGAGAGAGGGGGGAGGGAGAGAGGGAGAGAGGGAGAGAGGGAGAGAGGGGAAGAGGGGGAGAGGGGGAGAGGGGGAGAGGGAAAGAGGGGGAGGGAGAGAGGGAGGGGGGAGAGGGGGAGGGAGGGGGGGAGGGGGGAGAGGGGGAGAGAGGGGGGGGGAGGGGGAGAGAGAGGGGAGGGGGAGACAGAGTGAGACAGAGACAGTGAGAATGAGACAGAGACAGTGAGAAAGAGACAGTGAATCAGAGACAGAGACAGTGAGACAGAGACAGTGAGTCAGAGAGAGTGAGACAGAGACAGAGACGGTGACACAGAGAGAGAGAGAGAGAGAGAGAGAGAGAGAGTAGAGAGAGAAGAAAGAGAGACTAGAGAGAAGAAAGAGAGAGTAGAGAGAAGAAAGAGAGAGCAGAGAGTAGAGAGACAGAGAGCAGAGAGAGAGGTTAGAGAGAAGGTAGAGAGAGAGAGAGAGAAGGTATATTTATATATATATAGAGAGAGAAGGTATATATATATATATATATATATATACTGTGTTCGACAAACCTATACATTTGCTCGCCCCGGGCGAGTGGATTTAACATCGTGGCGAGCTCCTATTGGCCCAAGCAGCACACGTTTGGTACTAGGTGGCGAGTAGATTTTTTTGTGTGGCGAGTAGATTTTTTGGTGATTTGTCGACCACTGTATATATATATATATATTTGCCGACAGAGCAGCGATCAGCCGCTTATTGACCATTTTCGGATGGTTGATAAACTCGCGCGATTCAGAGACCCGCAAGTCGGCTGTCGCGGCCTACCGCAGCCCATCACAGCCCTAAAAGGCGGTCTTCTCCCCAAATCCAATTCACCACAAATTTTTTGGTCAATTGGTAGGGAGATGCCTCGATGAGCAGCAATGTGTCGGGACTTAGAAAAAATCAGGCCCCTTTCCTGCCTCGGATTGATGCCGGGGGTCTCCGGAGCTGATAGCCATTAATAGCAGCTCCGGACCCCCCGGCATGCATCCGAGGCAGGAAACATGCATGTACAGCAACTTCATTACCTTAGCGGCTAACCGCTAAGGCAATGAAGGGGTTAAACACCCGTGCCAGGCTAACTGTAAGAAACATACACTACAATACTGTAGCTAGCGAGGTTGGGTGAAGGGGGAATTTGGCCTTAGTGGCTGTTTAGGCATTGCGGGGGGGTTGCGGGGGGAGTTAACCTTCATTACCTTAGCGGTTAATACCGCTAAGGTAATAAATGGGTTAACCCAACCGCTACCCACCCGCAAGTTCTAAACACCCATCCTTAGGGCTAATACCCCCTTCACCCACCCGTGAGGCCTAAACACCCACCCCTGACTGACTATACCCACCCTATACCCATTGAGTAGTATAGTGGTACATCATACCCATATAATAATAATATGGGCATGATAAGCCTCTATACCACTCAATGGGCACCCTAATCACAATACAGTAATACACAAGACACACAATAATAAAATGTAACTAAACTCCAAAAAATCACACGTCACTAAATACAAACAGTAGCCAGCTAATCCAATCAATACAATCAATAGCAACATCAACAATGAATTAATTAAACCATTAACCAATCTAAACAATTAATTCCGAAACCAACTCAAAATGAATAGTAACACTAACCAATCTGAACAATGAATTACTACAACATTAATGAATTTAAACAGTTACATAGAAAGAAAGAAATTCTAACAATACCTGAACTAACCATAAAACACATTAGCTAGATAGAAGAAGGGGATTAAAGAAAGAAAAAAGAAGATTGGGGTACCTGAGCCGGATCTTCATGGCGGATGGCATCGGATGCTTCCTGTTTCCCCGGGAGTCGGAGGGCCACCGCTTCTAATGGTAAGTAATATATTCAATGTTTGTAAATGTCTCTTTTTACAGGTTTAATCTTTGGATGTGTTTTTTGATTTTTTGTGGGAGTCACATTGACTGATAATATATTAATCGGTACCTCTTTAGGTACATTATTATGACAATATTTGGGGGGCATTTCTCGCTTGGTATTGGTGTTGCTTTCTTGCATTTAATGTATTATGTGGATGTAATTGTTTGTTTTTTCATGCTTAATGTAATTAAAGGTTTGCGATTGGTGTTCGCTTGTACTTAATGTTATATTATGTTAGCTAATATGTTTTATGGTTACTTCAGAGATTGTTTTAATTTATTTTTTTGAGTTTTAATGGTTACAATCATTAATGTTGGAGTAATTCATTGTTTGGATTGGTTAGTGTTACTATTCATTTTGAGTTGGTTTAGGAATTAATTGGTTTGATTGGGTAATGGTTGAATTAATTCATTGTTGATGTTGTAATTGCTTCTATTAATTGGATTAGCTGGCTACTGTTTTTATTTAGTGACGTGTGTTTTTTTGGAGTTTAGTTACGTTTTATTATTGTGTGTCCTGTATATTAATTTATTGTGATTATTGTGCCCATTGAGTGCTATAGAGGTTTATCATGCCCATATTATTATTATATGGGTATGATGTACCACTATACTATTCAATGGGTATAGGGTGGGTATAGTCAGTCAGGGTGGGTGCTTAGGCCTCCCGGGTTGGTATCGGGTCAGGGTGGGTTAACCCCTTAATGACTATAGCGGTTAGTAACCGCTAAGGTGATTAAGGGGTTAGGGGCCTTTAGAATGTATTTATTTTGTATATATGCTTTCTGGCAACGGAGGACAGAGGGACCTGCTGTTGTGGTAAGTATAACTTTATTTATTTACTTTATTTATGTATGCTAATGCAGTGTTTAATAATGGGCAAATAATCTATTATCCATATCTGGATAATAGTTATTTTGCCCATTACTGTACTGTATGGGTTTGGGCGGAGGGGGGGGCGTGTATTGATGTCTTTTTAAATATTTATTAATATACATTTCTTTAATAGTGTAGAGGTGCAGGGGGTCTACGGAACTGAACCACGTTGGTTTTATGTCCGGGACCCCCTGCTTCCCGAGATAAAGGCCCCATTATAGAATGCCGGTATCCCTCTGCATTGAAATGTCCCGTGTCACGTGACCGGTACATTTCCTTGCATATGAGATACCGGCACCCCATAAAGGTGCTTGTACACTGGCGACACACTTTATTCGAGCTCGGCTAGTCCCACGAATTCGGGTATACTCGGGTGTATTGAGGTTTGTGACTGTTTTCTGCCCGAGTGCATTGCGTTATTTTCCAGGCAGGGATTGAAGCATTTTATTCCCGCTGGCTGCAATACTGCACAGTATATATATATATATATACTGCATTACAATTCATGAATTTATGCCATCTGGTAGACACGCGAAGCATTGCAGCCTATTAAATCCTAATCATTATCATTTAACAGATCAGCCGCCCGTCAGCCAGGCATGAACCATGGCTGGGAAGGCAAACGCAACGGGGCTTGTCTGAGGTGAGGAGCGGCGCATTCCAGGTATCTGCCAGGTACATACTGGGTATTTGCTCGAATAAAGTGTGTCGCAGCAGTATCTCGGGAAGCAGGGGGTCCCTGGACCTGAAACCAACGCGGTTCAGCTCCGGAGACCCCCTGCACCTCTACACTATTAAAGATTTAAATAAATCATTTTCGGCCAACATTTCAGCTCTGAAAGGCAGCTCTCTCAGAGCAGCTCTCTCTGCAGCAGAAATGAATCGCCGGTTTAGGCCTTTTCAGAGGCTCGATGCTCTCGCTGGCAGCAACTCGCCCGTTTTGGGCATTTTGCTATCACTGGTAATCGAGCCTTTCTGAATACCGTGATAGCAACACCCAAAAAACAGTCATTTTAAAGTCGCTGGCGATATTTTTTATCAACCATCTCTGAATAAAGCCCAGAGAGAGAGAGACGGTGACACACACAGCTACAGCGACACACACAGCCACAGTCACCGATACACACAGCCACAGCCACCGATACACACACACACACAGCCACCGACACACACAGATACACACACAGATACACACAGACACACACACACACAGATGCACAAACAAACACACACACACACACACACACAGATACACACACACACACACACACACACACACACACACACACACACACATCTCTACCCACACACACACCACACACACAAAACATACACACACTCTCTCAGACACACACACTCTCTCAGACACACACAACACATAACACACACCTCTATAGACACAACACACACTCTCCAGAAAACACACACACACTCTCTCAGACACACACACACACACTCTCTCAGACACACCACACACACTCTCTCAGACACACACCCATTCTCTCAAACACACACCCACTCTCTCAGAACACACTCTCTCAGGCACACACACTCTCTCTGGCACACACACTCTCAGGCCACACACTCTCTCAGGCACACACACTCTCTCAGGCACACACACTCTCTCAGGCACACACACTTCTCAGGCACACCACACTCTCTCAGACCCACACACACTCTCTCAGACACACACACCCTCTCAGACACACACACTCTCTCAGTCACACACAACTCTCTCAGAACACACACACACAACACACACTCTGACACACACACACACACACTCTCAGACACACACACATTCCTCTCAGACACACACTCTCTCAGACACACACATTCTCTCTGACACACACACTCTCTCAGACACACACACCACACACTCTCTCTCTCTCAGACACACACACACACACACACACACAACACACACACACACACACACACACACACACACACACACTCTCTCTCTCAAACACAATACACACACACTCTCTCAGACAGACACACACACTCTCTCAGACACACACACACACACAACACACACACCACACACACACACCACACACACACACACACACACACACACACACACACACACACACCACACACACACCACAACACACACACACACCACACTCTCTCTCTCAGACACACACAAAAACACACTCTCTCAGACACACACACACTATCTCGACACACACCCACTCTCTCAGACACACACCCACTCTCTCAGACACACACCCACTCTCTCAGACACACACACTCTCTCAGACACACACACTGTTTCAGGCACCACACACTCTCTCAGACACACACACTCTCTCAGGCACACACACTCTCTCAGGCACACACACTCTCTCAGGCACCACTCTCTCAGGCACACACACTCATCTCAAACACACACCACACACAACACACACACTCTCAGACACACACACACATTCTCTCAGACACACACACTCTTCAGACACACACAGACACTCTCTCAGACACACACAAACTCTCTCAGATACACACACACACACTCTCTCAGACACCAACACACACTCTCTCTCAGACACATACACACACACTCTCTCAGACAGACACACACACACTCAGACACACACACAAAAACTCTCTCTCAGACACCACACCACACTTCTCAGACACACACACTCTCTCAGACACACACCACTCTCTCAGACACACCCACTCTCTCAGGCACACACACTCTCTCTTGCACACAGTCACTGATACACACACAGATACACACACACACAATACAGACACACACACACAGATACAGATACACACACACACACACACACACACACAGATACACACACACACACCACACAGATACACACATAGATACACACAGACACACACAGACACACACACAGATATACACACACACAGTGGAGAGCAGAGGCAGCAACGGATTGTGAGTGACTGGGAGGAAAGGGTACACACACACACAGATACACACATACAGATATACGATACACACACAGATACACACACAGACAGCACACACACACACACACACACACCACAAACAAGAAACAAGACTAACAACAAAACAACAAAACAAACAAAAAAAACACACACAAAACAGATATAACCAAACACACCCACAACAACACAAAGATATACAAACAACACAGAGATGACACACACACACACACAGATACACACACACACAGATACACACACACACAGTGGAGAGCAGAGGCAGCGACGGATGTGAGTGACTGGGGGGAAAGGGAGGGGGGTGAGGAAAGGCAGGAGATCTGTGCAGGCAGCTCCTTGCACACAGTCACTGATACACACACACACACACATACACACACACACAGATACATACACAGATACACACACAGTGGAGAGCAGTGGAGAGCAAAGGAAGCGACGGATGTGAGTGACTGGGGGGGAGGGAGAAGGGGGAGAAAAAGGCAAGAGATCCATGCAGGCAGCTCCTTGCACACAGTCACAGATACACACACACAGATACACACACACACACACACAGATACACACACACACACAGATACACACACACACACATACACACACAAAGTGGAGAGCAGTGGAGTGAGTGACGGGGGAGGAGGAAAGGCAGGAGATTCATGCAGGCGGCTCCTTGCCTCCCCCTGCACCAACCGCCAGGACAGGCAAATGTCCCTCCCCCTACCTTCTCCTAAAACCAAGAGCAGAAGGGGACGGGACACCGTGCAGCCACCAGCAGACAGATGAGCCAGGAGCAGGAAGGCAGACACACACCGTGTGCTCTGCACAAAGCGGAAGCCCCACCCTCGGCTTCCTCTGACCTGCAGCCAATCCCCTGCGGGATTGTGGGGAGGGATAATCGGAGGGATGGTGGGGAGGATAATCGCAGCACCCCTTTAGGCAAGCCACAGTGCACCAGGGCGCCACGGCGCACAGATTGGGAACCACTGTTCTAATGAGTTTAACAGGCTATCTTCATTAAATAAATGTACAGTACTTTTGCTTTTTTTCGTTGTTGAAAATGAAGAACAATTTTCTTTTCATTGGTGGGAAAAGCAGTTGTCAATCAAAGTGTTTACTCAACCTCTGCCCTTCCCCACCCCCAGCACATGTTAAAGCCAATAAAGAAGAAAGAGTGGGGGATGGGGGGAGGGTCTTTGCTTGTGCAAATTCCGGTTCAACACAGTTAAACATCATGATTCTTTCAAATGCAGCTAAGTGAAAAGTATGGCCATGTGTTTACCATCTATTTGGGATCACGACAAGTGGGGGTCATTAGGGGGTACCAGGCAGTAAAGGAAGCCCTTGTGGACAGAGGGTACGAGTTTAGTGGCAGGGGGAAGCTGTCTTCCGTTGATGACATTTACAAAGACTTTGGTGAGTATGTAGACCCTTTTCCCTTTGACTATGTGCTGAATTACCTGTAGTATTCTGAGGCCAGAGTCATGTGTGATGTGTGAATAGCCCCCGATAGCATTAACTCAGCCCCCTTTCCAAATCACTCCAAGTCCTTCACTTTATTGGAAAAGCAGCAGTAAATACAGGCTCTTGTGGATGGTGTGTAGTAGTGATTTGTAGTTAGAAGCAGGTAGAAAGAGATTGCCTTACCATAGGAGAGTAACAGAGATGGGTGCTGTACTCACTGTCTGCAGGGTGGAAAAGGAAGTGAGGAGCAATGTGGGTAAAAGGAATAGTTTTGGGACAGACTATCTGTGAACAAAACAGGGGGGAGGGCAGACTGGCCCATTCTGAGAAGGATCTCAGAGACTGCTGTAGCAACTCACTGATTACATGCCCAGAGGCAAGAAATGCAACATTGTAACATATCACACAGGCACAGTGTGTGTGTGTGTGTGTGTGTGTGCAAACTCCATGCAGCTGAAAATAAGAACTGACAGGCAGAAGCTGCAAAGGAAAGAGGGGTGTGAAACAGAGATGTGATTCTTGTTCCATGACACTCCGCGTCTGGTATCTGGAGATACCACTATAATGAAGTATGTGGAACATATGTGCAATGCAAACATACATAACATAATAATGCAAAGTCCATGTCCACATAACGAGGCGATACCGGCCGGTACCACTGGCGTTGAAATCCTTTGGCAAAGTCTTTTAGCACAGGATGTTGGGTGGATGCACCGGTCCAGGTTAGCCGGGTGCACCGTAATGTCTCTTTGTGAAAGTCTCTGGCACTGTTTCTTTTTAAACTTATGGAAGAACAGTCTTTTTGTCTCTGTAGTTTTACCTACAGAGTGCATCCCCTTGTAGGTATGCCAGCTGTGGCAGCCTGTCACTCTAACACCTGGCGTTTGGCAGAAGGAGATGGCTTTTGGCTCCTTGCTGAAGCGGATCGACACTCCTGGAAGACCAGTTTTCGAATCTAGTCCAGTAAAGAGGGCGTCGTTCGGGGAGACTCCCTGGAGCTGAGCACTGGGGCTGAACACTACACGGATTTGATCGGATTCCTGAGGGTGGTAGACCCCAGATGATTGGAGGTACCAGCATTCTTCACCTTTCTTTATTAGAGGTACTGGCTTTGCGTGGCCGGTAAGGAATATCTTCTGGATGAAGGCCACAAAGTTGTTTTTGGTCTCCGGTTCCCTTTGTAGGTCACAGAGGTGCGAAGTGAACCTAGACATGGCATGTTCTTCATTGTTTGGGAGGCGCCTTCTTGGTGAACGGAATGGTAGTGGGTTCACCCAACTGCCCGGTTCGTCTTTGATGAGCTCCTTGACCGTTAACATCAGGAATTCTCTATCTCCCATCGATGGTGTTTGCTTGTTGTCGTCCCTTGTTGTCTGGAATGCTGTGCACCCTAAGTCATCGGTGCATTCCACTTGCACGAGAATGTCTCCACGTATTTTGGTGATACGCCTTTGTGTCTTTTTGTTGACTGCCGTCAGGAAGTTGTTTTCTCCTAGGACAGGACGAAGAACAGTCTCTTTTGTCCTTGTAAATCCCTTTGTGAAGTGTCTCTGCGACTGTCTCTTTTTTGACATGCGAGAGGACAGTCTTTTTACTGCTGTGGCTTCACCTGCAGGGCGCAATCTTTTGCGGCTATGCCAGCCGTGACAGCTGGCTGCCTTGTCACTTGACACTCTGTGGAGAGGAATGGCTGTACGTCTCAGCTGTGTCATTGCTCTCAAGGGAACTGTCTGATTGTTTCTTTCCTTTTGGGAGATCCTTTTGTCGGTCACCTTCGGGAGGTTACTTTCTTCCTTCGGTGGGGTCTACTCGTTATCCTTGGTTGTCTTAACCACTAAGCATCCTAGGCCATTGTCACATCCCCCTGATGTGAGGATGTTCTTGTCGATTTCAGGGGTATGACCTTGTCCCTTCTCTTCACTTGGCCCTCCTGTCACTTGGAGATGGCCAAGACATGGTTAAGAGAGGGATATGTGTCCACATTCTGTTATCACCGTTCTGCGGGCGTCAACATAGTCTTGTCCATGCCCTTTGTCAGTGCATGTGTTGCCCACTATCACCCATCCTAGGTCATGTTTTTGGGCGTATGGTGCGTTGTGGGGTCCGTTACGCTGTTTACGGACTTTATGTACCCTCAAGATGTCCCTACCGAGCAGAAGCAAGATCTTGGCGTCTTGTTCTACCGGCGGGATGTAGTTGGCTATTCCTCTGAGGTGCGGGTGATAGCGTGCCATGTCTGGTGTGGGAATCTCGTCCCTGTTTGTGGCCATGTGGTTGCACTCAATGAGTGTGGGGAGAGCTATCTTCACTCTGTTATCCACTGAACTTATGACGTAACCGCTTCCTCTTCTCCCTGTTGTCTCAGTTGACCCTGCACAGGTTCTGAGGGTGTAGGGTGAGGCATTGTCTTGTGAATTGAATAAGTTGAAGAACTCTGTCTTCGCCAATGATCTGTTGCTTTGGTCGTCGAGGATTGCATACATCCGAATAGCCTTCTCAGGTTGTCCATGGGGGTGCACTGTGACAAGGCATATTTTGGAGCAGGACATTTTGTCACTTCCTTTTCCGCAGACCTCGGTGCGCTGAGACGTGACAAATGTTGGCTCTCCTTCTCCTTCCTCCCCGCCATGCTCCACTACGGAGGATGGGTTGTTGAGTTGGTGGAGTGTCAGCACCTCTGGATGTAAAGAAGTTACGTGCTTGTCACTTTTGCACACAGTACATTTGATCTCTTCTTTACAGTCTCTGGCTAGGTGAGTCGTGGAACCGCAGCACCTGAAGCAAACTCTGAATTCTCCAAGTAACCTCTTGCGTTCCTCTAGGGACTTCATCCTGAACCCAAAGCACCTGTTAAGTGGGTGTGGCTTTTTGTGTATGGGACATTCTCTGTTTGGGTCCCTTGGTTCCTCGTCTCCGGCGACCGACTGATCGGGAGTAGTTTGGGTCGTGGGAGAAACGTCCGTCCTCTGGACCGAGATGGGTGTTTGAGTGTTACCGTATCTCGCCACTGGTCTTTCATTCCTCAGGCTGCTTGCACTGTGTGTGGTTTGCGCACCCAAGATGAAATTGGGATCGTTCCTTGTCCTTGCTGCTTCGCGGATGAAGCTCAAGAAGAATGAGAATGGGGGGAAGGCGACTTGCTTCTCCCTTTTGTATTTGGAGCCTTGTGAAATCCACCTTTCTTGGAGGTTGAAGGGTAGCTTCTCCAAGATGGGTCTTACTCCACGAGCTGAGTCTAGGACATTGAGACCTGTTAAGGAATGGTCTTTTCTTGCAAACTCCAGATCTTGCAGCAGGTCTCCGAGCTCTCGTAACTTCGAGTAGTCTCTAGCTGTGATCTTGGGAAAGCTGTTGACTCTTTTGAAGAGCGAATCCTCGACTGCTTTGGGGCTACCGTTGCATTCTTCTAGCCTTTCCCATACTAGGTCGAGACCTACTTGGGGGTGGTTCGCGTTTGGCGTCCGAAGTCTCTGCGTGCTCCCTGGATTCGTTTCCCAGCCATTTGGATAGCAGGTTGAGCTCTTCCCTTGCTGAGAAGCCCAGGCTATTGATTGCATCCTTGAACGTGAACTTCCATGTCCGGTAGTTCTCAGGACGGTCGTCAAAGTTGGTGAGTCCTGTTTGCACCAGGTCACGCCGGATCATGTACTTGGCTATGTCTGTCAGGCCTGAGGAATCGGCGTGTTGGTCACATTCTGAGGTAGTTGCTGGGAGGGTCCGTACGGTCGCCTCTTCCTTGGCGTGGACACGTGATGGCTGCTGGTCAGTGTGAGGGGCTGTGTTCTCCCGTGTGGGTGTACCTGGATTGCGAGCCTGTTGTGGTGTATCCGTGTGCGCACTGGCGTGTGGATCACTGTTGCGGCTGTGGCTATCCCAGTCAGCATGTACCATTGAAGGAACAGCGTCTTCTCCTCGTGGACATAGCAAGTCTTTGGTGTCTGTGGAGTCACTCCCTCCATGTTGAGATGGTGCGCTGGGGTTTATGCTGAAGAGGCTCCTCACGTAGTCTTCAGTGCGTTGGACTGGATCCTCTGAGGCTATCCATCTGTACGGTTGCTCCCCGCTGTCCTGTCGCGCAGCTGCTTCTAAGACTTCGGCTTGGGCTAAGGCGGCAGCGGCGTCCTCTTCTTTGCTTAGAGCTTCTAGATCCGCGTCCAGTTCGGCCTTTCAATGTGAAGCGGCGGCATTATTGGTGGCGGCGGCGGTGGCATTGGCGGCATTCTGCTCCTCCTCTTCTGTGGGCGCTCTTTCTGCCCTTACGGCTGCCTCTCTCCGACCATATTTGGCCCTGGAACGTGCGGCCTCTGCGGTGGCTCGTGCCATCTGTGGGGGCACTGTGGACCCGTACGGACCACCCGTGGGTTCCCAGACCTCTGTTGGAACCATCCGAGGCCCCTCAGACACCTCTAGGTCTGACCCGGGGCCCCCAGACATCCGCGGGCCTACCGTGGGGACCCAATTGTGGCCCACGGTGACCCGCGGAGACCACCTGGTTGGCCATGGCGCCTGGCGGGACGCACCAACAGGCCTCCAGAACCTGTATGAAACAAGTTGCTGGTAACCTGTAGGTCTGTCAGGTGACCTGTCAGGCCCACCGGGGACTCCCGTGGGCCTGGGGTATGAACCCTGTATGTAAAAGGATAAATCATGTATTTATGGGGGGGCACAGGGGGTGGGATATGTATTTAATAAATATAATGATGTTTATTGTTGGGCTGTGTATGGTTTTTATTGTGGGTACTGGGGGTGGGGGGAGGGGGTATTGGCCCCAAGGGTATGTGGGTAGGCCTCCCTTGTGGGTAGTGTGTGAGGGTGGTTAGGCCTCACGGGGTGGGGGGTTAGTGGGGGGTTAGTGGGGGAGGATATGTAGGCCTACCGATTGGTGGGTGAGGGTGGGTTAACCCCTAAATGACTGTAGCGGTTAATAACCGCTATGGTGATTAAGGAGCTAGGGGACATTACATTGGCAGTTTTTATTCTTGTTTCTGTTTTGCAGCATCAGAGGGGGCATGGGCAGGATGAAGATGAGGATGGCCTTCATCGTGGCAGCCGGACATGGGTGAGTGCTATATGTATTTAATGTATTTTTTGTTTTTTATGTATTTAAAATGGGCACATTCACTTTTATCCATTTGTGGATAATAGTAATTGTGCCCATTACTGTATTGTATGTGTTATGGGGGGGTATTTCTTTATAAGTATGTATGTGTTTTGAAATTAATTGAGGGGGGCACAGAATTGGTATTGCAGGCCTGCGGGTAACTAGTATCATTGATGTGCATATATTTGGATGTTAGGGGGGTATAGGGGTTGTTGGGGTTATATATATATATATACAGTGTTCGAC
The DNA here is from genome assembly GCA_036426205.1 of Ascaphus truei. Taxonomy (NCBI): domain Eukaryota; kingdom Metazoa; phylum Chordata; class Amphibia; order Anura; family Ascaphidae; genus Ascaphus; species Ascaphus truei. Next base: position 25,721 of record WSYH01001900.1, read on the forward strand.
AAATCACCCAAAAATCTACTAGCCCAACCAAAAAATCTACTCGCCACATAGTCCCGCCCCCAACCACGCCCCTAGTCCCGCCCCCAACCCTGCCCCTAGTCCCACCCCCAACCCTGCCCCTAGTCCCACCCCTAAACACATTTAATAAATTCCTAGTCAGAACAACATTCATTTTTTACATAAATGTATTTATTGTATTACATTATACTACAATTAGTCGTGTGTGTGTGTGTGTGTGTGTGTGTGTGTGTGTGTGTGTGTGTGTAAATGCCGGATCTTACCTGATCCGCAGTCCCTCAATGTCCAGGTACCCTCATTCCCGCAATGTTATACATTGGAGGGGAGGTGTTCCCTACCTGTCTTCTGGGTTAGGGGGGGTTCCGATGTCTTCCGTGTGAAGTTTGAGTCAGATCTGGAAGAAAGCAGTATAGGTTATTTCAGTTTAGTATAGGGCAGTTAAGATATATAGGGTAAGTAAGATATCCAGTTCCAGAGTGTGAGACAGACACAGAGAGAGGGCGGGGGTGGGAGAGAGAGAGAGGAGAGTTGATTGAGGACGACGAGAAAGAGTTTAGGACGACCGATGGAGGAAGTTGTGATCGATGAGAAGTGAGAGAGAGAGGGGGGGCGATGTGACGTGATGTGGTCAGTCTGTCCTAGAGATTGATTTGCATAGTCGAGGGGGTTCTTTCAGAAGCAGATGAGGGGGTGAAGAGAAGAGAGAGAGAGAGCGAGAGAGAGGAGAGGTGTGTGCGTCCGGTGATGTTGAGAGACATGAGAGAGGGTGAGAGAGAGAGGGTGGAGAGGGAGAGAGGGGAGAGGGGGAGAGAGAGAGAGAGAGTGAGAGAGAGGGGAGAGAGAGGGGTGAGAGAGAGAGGGGTGCGAGAGAGAGGTGCGAGAGAGAGAGGGGTGCGAGAGAGAGGGGGCGGGAGAGTGAGCGGAGACGAGAGAGAGACAGAGTCTTGATTGGTGGGGTGCGGGGGTGATGAGAATGGGTGGTCGGGGGGGTGTGACGGTGGGTGGGGTGTCGGGGTGACGGGGTGATGGGGTGGGGGGTGACGAGGTGGGGTGGGGGGTGACGGGTTGGGGTGGGGGTTGACGGGGTGGGGTGGGGGGGTGATGGGGTGGGGGGTGGGGTGATTGGGATGATGGGGGGGTGATTGGAGTGATTGGGGGGGGTGAATGGGTGGGGTGATGTTACACTTCTGGTATCCTACAAACACACACTCCCCATGCGGCACACACACACACAACACACAATTACACTCTCTCTCTCTCCCCCCTACACGCACAAGGCACACACACACACACACACACACTCTCCCATGCACTTCTCCGCTCCCACTCACCACAACACACAACACACACACAACACACACAACCAACACACACAACACACACACACACAACACACACACAACACACACACACACACACACACACACACACACCACACACACACACACAACACACACACATACAATCTCACACCCCACCCTTACAAACCTTGGGATCGCTGTGGGTCTCCCCCGGAGAGGCCAATATCCCACGGAGAGAGGGAGAGAGTTGGGGGCAGGCTGGGTGTCGAGCCTCGGCGGCTGTCACATGCGTGGTCACCGGGTGTCAGGACAAAGCCAGGGATAGCGGGGATGGGTGGTGGCAGGAGACCAGTAGAGGCTGTCGGGATGGAGGGTGGAGGAGACCTTCCGGGACTGGCGGAGCTGCCATGCGAGGATTTTTCGGGTGGATGTGGGGAGATTTGGTCTGGTGTCGGGGGAGCTTGTGGTGGAGGGGGGGTCAAGGAGGACCGGGAGAAATTGTTGATGAGGGGGGGTTCAGACGGTAGGCAGGGTGAGATTGTGGGGAAGGGGGGGGTCACGGAGGCCAGGAGAGAGTTGGGGTTGAGGTGGGGGGTCACGGAGGCCGGGAAAGATTGGGGTGAGGGGGGATCCACGGAGGCCGGGAGAGTTTGGGGTGATGGGGGGTGGTCACGTGAGGCAGGGAGAGCATTGGGTTGGGGGGGGTCACGATGGCCGGAGAGATATGGGGTGGGTGTGGTTTTGTTGGTGTGGTGGTTGGTGTTGGTGGTTGTATTGGCAACTGATGTATGGGAGTGTGGACTATTTAGTGGTGGCGGATGGCCTGATGTGAGGGGGGGGCGGATGGCCCGATGGGAGGGGGGCGGATGGCCCGATGGGAGGGAGGGGAGGGGGCGACAGATGGCCCTGCAGGGGCCTGAGGCAGACAGGTGTGGAAGGGGCTGGCTGCCGGAAGGGGGAGGAGTGGAAGCGCTGATGAGGGAAAGTTGCTGAGAGGCGGGGGAGGAGCGAAGGCAGTGATCAGGGAGCCGGCTTTTTTTATTTTCTCCAGCGCGAGCGCGGGAAAAACAGCAGCGCGAGCGCGGGAAATGTAAAAAACACATGTGTGCTGCTTGGGCCAATATTTACTCGCCCGGAGGTTAAATCCACACGCCCCGAGCGTGTAAATGTATATAATTGTCGAACACTGTATATATATACATACATACTTACTACCGAATAACATACATACAGATATATATATATAGATAGATTATCATAATATATATATATATATATAATATATATATATATATATATATATATAGATTCATGTAGAGGTATTTCGGTATCGTGTTAGCCGAGCTTCAATAATCAAAAAATAAATAGATGATACAGTTCTGTGGCCACAGAACGGTATCATCTATTTATTTTTTGATTATATATATATATTGTGGTGCCATCGCTGTCCTCTAGGGGCTGAATGGGGAAGCTATTGGACTTTTTCACCAGAAAGAGTTAATTTAATCCTCCTTGGAAAGGCTATTCAGGTGATAACTAATGAAGCTAATCAACCTGTTCTGAATAGTCAGGAAGTGCTTTAAAAGGCTGGAAGCTGCAAGGCACAGAGAGACAGTTTTTCCCAGAGAAGGGGAGAGACAGAGAATCTTCCCAGCTACCAGGAGCTGGCTAAAGAAGTCTGAGACACTGCTGAGAGACACTGCTGAGAGAGCTGTGCTGAAGCAGTGACGGCTGGTTACAGAGGAACACAGGAGTTTCCCTGAGCTCCCGTGGGGTGGAATCCCAAAGAGAAGAAGGAAGGACGATAGACTGTGCTGAAGCAGGGACATCACCAGATGGACTAAGATAAGCACAACCCTTTCTATTGTTTACAAAGACTGCTGTTACCTTATTGCTTATGCTAGGGCATGTTTTGGGCTGACAACTGGCTTAGCTAGCAGCCGGGTTAGTAAGGGTTGGAGCCGAGAAGTCAGTTAGCTTTCCTAATGGAAATAGGATTTGATTTTATTATTTGGTTTTTCTTAAAAGGACGGTGGGCCTATTCATATTATTTATCCCTGTAAATAAACCCCAAGTATAAAGATATACCGTGTTTCCTGCCTCATTTGGGATAAAAGAGACTGCAATGTGGTGTTTGCATCACAATATATATTTATTTATTTAGTGTGGGGCTGTTGTGTGTGTGTTTTTTTTTTATTGTGGGTAGCAGGGGTGGGTGAAGGGGGTATTTGGCTCCAACGGTGGTTTGTTTAGGGCTTCCGGGTGGGTAGCGGGAGGGCTTAACCCCTTCATGACCGTAGCGGTATTAACCGCTACAGTCGTGAAGGGGTTAAGTGCACCCGCAACACCCCGCAACCCCTAAACAAGCAACAAGGGTGAAATACTCCCTTCACCCACCCCCGCTACCCACAATAAACTTGCCACTGCGGTTTAACCCCTTCATTGCCTTAGTGGTTTGCCGCTAAGGTAATGAAGTGGCCTTTAAATGCATTTTTCCTGCCTCGGATGCATGCCGGGGGGCTCCGGTACTGGTATTAATGGAATCAGCTCCGGAGACCCCCGGCATCAATCCCAGCCAGGAAAAAGGCCTGATTTTTTCTAAGTGCCGATCCGCCGCTCATCCGCAGCCTCTCACCATCAACTTGCCTACTTTTTGTGGCATACCGGATTCGCCAGAAAAACGCCATTCTAGAGTGGCGAAATGCGGCGCAAAGCTACTCGCCACTACTAGAATTGAGCGTTGCGGAAAAATGGCTAGTTGAGGCAAAAAGTGCCTTTTCGCCACACCGATGGTGGAAAAAAAAACCCGCCAAACACATTGGCGTTTTTTTTTGCTTTTCGACGAGTTTTCGCCACTTACTGAATAGGGGTAGGCATTTTTGGCGTGAAATGGGCGAGAAGTGCCTTTCCGCCGCTTACTGCATGACCCCCATGCTCTTATTTTGAGATCAGAACTTCACCTTGGCGCGAAATGCGTAGATGGTACTTTTTTGTACCTCCAATTTTTGCACATGACCAAAAATATATATTTTTCTGTAAATCGCCCTCTCTGTTTTTCCTTGGTGGTGCACCACATCTCTCCCTTTTTCTTCATTATAAAGACAGGGAAACAGACTGAAGACAGGTGTAGAGAAGATAGAAACAAGAGTAAACAGCAGAGGAGAATCCAAGTGAAGGCAGGAGCAGAACCACACCCGGTGCAGACTAGCATATTCTAGTTGCTTCAATTAGTAACACATTGAGCATTTTGGGCACTTCGTGAAGGAGTTGGCAAGTGTAGCTATTGAGAAAGCTTCAATAACTTGCCAAAATTGCTCAAAGTGATTCTACATAAACGGTAGCGCTCCTGCACAGTCAAAACTGTGGGGAGCTCAAAAAAATGCTTAAACTCGACTTTCTTGAGATATCAGGCTAGTCAGGTAGCTCCGATATGCGCATCGCGACTTCAACTCACAAGCAACACGCAGGTTCTCATATCGCCACCTCAAGGGTGGCAAGATGGATCCGCGATGTGACTTAGAAGAAAAATTTTATTTTTACTGCATCGGATGGAAGCCGGGAGTGTACGGAGTTGACACATATTAATATCAGCTCTGAAGACACTCTGCTTCAATCCAATGTAATAAAAATAAATTTACACACAGCTTCATTACCTTAGCAGCTAACTGCTAAGGTAATTAACAGGTTATATACCAGTTCCTGGTTTATTGGGGGTAGAAGGGGTGGGTGAAGGGGGTATTTGGCTCGTGGTGGGTATTTATGCCTAACGGGAGGGTTGCGCAAGGAATTAAACCCTGCATTATATTAGTGGTTACTACCGCTACGGTAATGAAGGAGTTAACCCCTCCCGCTACCCACCTGCTAGGCATACACACCAACCACAAGCCAAATACCACCTTTACCCACCCCCTCTACCCCCAATAAACATTCAAACACAATACAAACAACAGTATTAGCCAATACACCCATTGATTGCCAGTGCGGTTACCTATGCCCTCAATGGGAGAAAAGATAACCCCAATAACAATGCATGGGCACCCTACTACCTACCCCTCTACCCCAACAACCCCATCCCCTAACACATTAGTACAGGAATGACAAAATCCCTATTATCCAGATGTGGATAATAGCTCATTTGCCAATTAAAAATAAAACATTATCCAGCCAGCATACTGTAAATTAACACACGCCAGAAAAGGACCTAAAGCGCACAGGAGAGAAAAGACAAAAAACAAAACATAGTGTAATCTGTTTTGATATAGAAAACCCTGATAAATAAAAGTCTAGAGAGGAAAGGAGCCCCACGCCCCCTAGTGGCGCAACTCAAAAAATACCGGCAAAATGAAATCTGCGTACAGCTATGCAAATAAATCCTCAATCATCACAGCTGTCAATTCGTAATGTCCCCCGTCGATACTCCGATTTCACAGTGGTATGGCATAACCGAAAACCTCTGGCACGAGGTATATATAAATTGAGCAGCCCAAATGAATCCTTATAGGAAAACTCACTGCTACGTTGTGGGTGGACACCTGGCAGTCTCGGCGTGCTCCCACCGATATGGGTCACAGAATGCAGGAGAGGGTGAGGCGGAGCATCTGCCCGATGAAGAGGTAAACAGACCGGGACTACTGGAATCACTGCAAAGGCTTTATTGGTAAAGGAAGCAACATGAACACACTCTTACGCGTTTCGCACGGGCAACCGCGCTTTATCAAAGAGTACTCAGGTAATTCCCATGACCTGTTATTGCTATTATTTGTTATTTATATGATTGTCACATATTACTACTTTGAAGCGCTATGTACATTAATGGCGCTATATAAATAAAGACATACAATACAATAAGTGGTAGGCCACATTTAAATGAATGGGATATCATATGAAATGAAGGAGAATAAGGACATTGCATTTAGATAGGGGGCATCACCCCCAACCTGTAACAAGCTGCGGACAGCACATTGTCAGTTGTTCTGCAACAGCCTGGTTTATGTAAGTAAGCCTTTGGCTGTTTTTTATACTGTTATTAAAGTTTTTAGCAATCTGCACCATCATCTCCTATGTCATTTCCTTTCTGGGAACCCATGGAGATTACCATTGAGTGATCAAGCTGTGAGTTAACAGGAGAGTGAGCTGACTAAAGACTGACAACACGGGGGATTCGTGAGGTCCAGGAGAAGACATTGGTTAAAGCACAGATTCTCTCAAATGAACATAGCAACAATACTTTTGTAAGTTGATTACTTTTAAATCCTCTTGAGCCGTTTGTTGGTGCTTGTGGCTGCGCAATGGTTTCTTTCCCCTTGTATATTCCACTGCAGGAGGAATTTTGAAACACCAGCTAGCAATTAATCCACCACTCTGTTTGCAATTGGAACATTAGGAGAACTTTCCCAATCTATATGGACATTACATTGGACTGGGGTATTGTTGTTACCTCTAGCACCGGGTTACTGCATTGTATTATCATTGTCTGTTAAACAAATTTGTGAGTTATTTGTTAGGCAGGAACCCTACGGCAGCTTTCACTAAATCACACACGGGTTTAATGTTACCACCTCTATATTAAGTTATATTATTAAGGATTGTAATTATACACTATCAACTATACAACTATACACTATCAACGGTCACGGCGCTGAGCTTTAGGGTAATAGTTCACCACACAGACTTCATTGGTTTCATTGACAAAATATGTTCATATGATTTTTCCTTGGAGGCAAATATTTAGTGATCATCTGCATTGGGTTCTGTCTGCAACACCTAGGGGGTTTACAAAGAGGATCTAATAGTCTTCATTGTTCCCCCAGGAAGAAAGTACAGACTCACCACAGACATCACTAATATTGCAGACATTTTTAATGGTTATATACAGTGTTCGACAAATCACCCAAAAATCTACTCGCCCAACCAAAAAATCTACTCGCCACCTAGTCCCGCCCCCAACCACGCCCCTAGTCCCACCCCCAACCCCGCTTTAAAATAAAATATATAAATAAAATACATTTTATAAATTCCTAGTCAGAACAACATTCGTTTTTGACATAAATGTATTTATTGTATTACATTATACTACAATTAGTCCTTGTTACGTGTGTGTGTGTGTGTAAATGTCAGATCTAGAAATAAAAGCCAGATGTGAATGACTAGTTTCCTGAACCCCTTAACCAGTGTCTGGACATCCCCGCTTCACAATATTTAAAGCAGCAATCCTGCCTGGGATCTTACCTGATCCGCAGTCCCTCAATGTCTAGGTACCCTCATTCCCGCAATGTTATAAGTTGGAGGGGATGTGTTCCCTACCTGTCTTCTGGGTTAGGAGGGATTCCGATGTCTTCCGTGTGATCCGAGTTAGATCTGGAAGAAAGCCGTATAGGTTATTTTGGTGTAGTACAGGACAGTTAAGATATATAGTGTAAATAAGATATCCAGATACAGAGAGGGGAGAGAGAGAGAGGAGACCAGAGAGAAGAGAGAGGGGAGAGAGAGACCAGAGAGAGGGGGGAGACCAGAGAGAGGGGGGAGACCAGAGAGAGGGGGGAGACCAGAGAGAGAGGGGGGGAGACAGAGAGAGGGGGGAGACAACAGAGAGAGAGGGGAGAGACCAGGAGGAGGCGGGGGGGACCAGAGAGAGGGGGGAGACCAGAGAGAGGGGGGAGACCAGAGAGAGGGGGGAGACCAGAGAGAGGGGGAGACCAGAGAGGGGGGTGAGACCAGACAAGAGGGGGGACTGGAGACCAGAGAGGGAGAGAGGGGAGAGAAGAGGAGAGACCAGAGAGAGGGGAGGAAGACCAGAGAGAAGGGGAGAACAGGGGAGGGGGGTGACTGACTGAGGGGGAGGTGACTGACTAACTGTGGGGACAGCGTGGTGATCTGACTGATAGGGGCAGGGGTGACTGAATGTGGGCTGAGGGGGGGAGAGGAACTGGAGGTGGGGGGGGGGGAACCGCGGGTGGGTGTCACACACATGACGGCCAGACAATCAGACACAGGCGCGCGCTAGAGAGAGACACACACACACTACAAACACACATATAACACCCAATACCACACACACAACACCCAAAAAAACCTCCTACACACCACGGCCCCAACACGCCCAGAGGTTAAACACAACAAAAACACATTCACACTTAGTCACGCGCTCTAGAGATGAGGACCACACACACACACAAATCGACGGCCAGAGACACGAATCACACAAAACTACACGCGCCCAGACAAACACATAACACAATCATTCACAATAATCACATCACGAACACACAACACTACAATCATCACACCAACACACTTACACACCCTATCACAACCACACACATACACACATCGACACAGACACAGATGTATTTGCGCCATACCATATTAAACACACTTTACCCACACCACACACAAACTACACATACACACACAACCACTCTTTTTGTCCTCATATGCTAAAAACGCACACTAGCTCTCGACAACACCTTTTGGACCCCAGGCAGCGACCAGCCACCCCACACCATGTCCCCACTTCCCCCCCCGCCCATCTCCTGCTCAGTGGGGACCTGAGGGGGCATACCCGCTCCCATCTCCCGCCGCGCTCTATGACGAGGGACCGGGGGGGAAGCGGAGACATGATGGGGCATCCCCGCTCCCATCTCCTGCCGCGCTCTATGACGAGGGACCGGGGGGAAGCGGGGACATGAGGGGCATCCCCGCTCCCATCTCCTGCCGCGCTCTCTAACACGTGACCAGGGGGAAGCGGGGACATGAGGGGCATCCACGCTCCCATCTCCCGCCGCATGTCCCTGACACGTGACCGGGGTAAGCGGGGACATGAGGGGCATCCCCGCTCCCATCTCCCACCGCGCTCTCTGACACGTGACTGGGGGGAAGCAGGGACATGAGCGGCATCCCCGCTCCCATCTCTATAACTGCGGGCAGCAGGAGCGCCGGGGAGGGAGGGAGTGGGGGCTAAGGCACAGATGGTAGTTACTGTGTCCTCCATGGGAAAAGAATGGCTGCTCGTTAGTGGCGGGCTCATATAGAGCCTGGCCATGTGCCCACAAAGCCTGGGAGAGCGCGCCAATCAGCTGTCAGGTAGGGGGAGTTTTTTTTTTTTTTCAGCGCGAGCAGGGAAATTTAAAAAAACAAACACGTGTTCTGCTTGAGCCAATATTTACTCGCCCGGGGGTTAAATCCTTTCGCCCCGGGCGTGTAAATGTATATGATTGTCGAACACTGGTTATATATATCATTGCAAATGTATGTAAGTAAGGGGTGCTTTTCAGAGTAACAAGCGCCTGTTGTTTTAGAAGCTTAGTATAAGATGAATGTTTTATTTTTAATTTAATATTCATTTTTGTGTTGGTGTAATTTTTTTGCACCCAGCTGGGATAATTGTTTTATCAAGTTTTTGTTTTGTTTTTATTAAATTACTGTTTGTACCACACACATCTAGAGTGAGACCTCCTTTGGAATCCCTTGGCCTCTGAGACATTAAGTTCTCTCCTTAAATTGATCCCATGCGCTGAAATATATTTTCCTGTCACATAACATCAGGAGATCAGTCGTACTCCACGGTCCTCACAGAAGGTAAATGACGCTACTGTAGATCTGTACAGTTAATGTCTCTTACGGGTTGCTTTATGTCTCAACAGGTATTGCTTTTACCAACAATTTAGAGCGCTGGAAGGAACTGCGACGCTTCACCATGTCGTCTTTGAGGATGTTAGGAATGGGGAAGAGAGGGATTGAAGTTCGGATCCAGGAGGAAGCGCAGCATCTGGTAACCAAACTTAGGAACACCAAAGGTTGGTGAGATGATGTGACATAACAAATGTATCAAGATGTTTTCAATATCCAGATCTATAACAGGATATAAAATGGGCAGATACACAAATCTCTGTTAAATCATGGAAAATAACATTAGATTATATAAAAGAGTAACGGATGTTATTTTTCCTGAGTTTACCGAATATCTTTAAAGCTAACTATACAGTGGCGGCCGCCTTTAGTCTAAATCAGCTATATCCGCGATTTTCAGATTATCCCGGTTATGTGCGGTTTTGTGTCTTTTTTCGCCCGGAGTGAACTGCGTTATTTTTGCGCTCGTGATATTAGCATTTTATTCTCGCTGTCTGCAATACTGCAATGCCGTGTAAAAACTCAGGGGGGCGTTTGCGAGCTGTTGTCTTGGAGGTCTAATACCTTCACGGTTCAACCTACGTCAGTACACAGTCTGTGTGTGCGCGCGCAGTAATTGTAAATTTGCATATTTAAAGTATACATGCATTTGCAGTGCTGTTCTGTAGTGCAGTACAGTATGTCTCATTTGAAAATTGTTGAAACGCATAGGCGTGTACTGTACTGTAACAGTGTCACATTTCGGCATATACAGCGCTCTCCCCTCGCTCGGGATAATTAACTGCACTGCAGGGTATTTCAACTTCTTATCTTCTGTGCAATGCAGTACATCTCTCCCACACCATTCCTTTGAACGTGTGTCTGGTTTCAATCACATTCCTGCTTGACAGCAGGAATTTACTGCGCATGCGCCTGTAACTTCGCCCACCACTTGAGTGAGTGAAAAAAAAAATTTATTGTCATTTTTTTTCTCCACAAGCCTCCAAAAACCATCTTACTGTATTACGATATTCAATCTGTGCTGTACAGTAGCTTTTGTCTGCGACCCTGTGCGTTTGACTGCACATGGTTGATTTGTGTGCTTTTTACGTACTGTATTTGGGGGTGTATTATTATGATGAACTGCCTTTTGAAATTAAAGTATGTCTTTAGCTTTGAACTTCATGCGGCTGTCTTTAATTTTTGGAATCTTGCCATTGTGTTTTTAATCCGTCCATAGCCGAGCTTCATAGCCTTACTGCGCCTCCGTGTAATCCTTGTTCAGATGGGAGCTATTTAGCTGCTTAGCTGCTTACTGCGCATGAGTCACCAAAACCCCCCTCTCCACAGAGTCATTTGACAGACACCTGCACAGTCATTCATTTTCTGAAGTTAGTCATTGTGTTTTTAATCCGTCCCTAGCCGAGCGTCAATCGCCTCACTGCGCCTGCATGTACTCGAAGCCTCTTTGAGATGGGAGCTAGCTGCTTACTGTGCATGAGTCACCCAACCCCCCCCCCCCTCTCCACAGAGTCGTTAATTTTCTGAATCTTGCCATTGTGTTTTTAATCCGTCCATAGCCAAGCTTCAAAGCCTCACTGCGGCTGTGTGTGATCCTTTTTCAGATGGGAGCTATTTAGCTGCTTAGCTGCTTACTGCGCATGAGTCACCCAACCCCCCCTCTCCACAGAGTCGTTAATTTTCTGAATCTTGCCATTGTGTTCTTAATCCGTCCATAGCCGAGCTACAGTACAAAACCTCACTGCGCCTGCGTGTTGTTCTCTTTGAGACGGGAGCTTCGAGGCTTTGTTTACGGCAACGTTTTGGAATATCCCTTCTCGAATTTGATTTGCACAGAGCATCACCTTGATATTCTAATAATAATAATAGCATGTTTTTGTATAGCGCTGTTAGTTACAATATACGTAGCGCTTTCCAGAGACATTTTGCAGGCACAGGTCCCTCCCTGTCCCGTGTAGCTCACAATCTACTGCATGTTTTTGGTGCCTGAGGCACAGGGAGATAAAGTGACTTGCTTTTTATTTAGATGTCTTCTTTCTACCCCCTTTTTATCTAAAGCCCTCTCCCGCCTTAAACCTTTTTCACTGACTGCCCCACACCTCTGAAATGCCCTTCCCCTCAGTACCCGACTAGCACCCTCTCTATCCACCTTTAAGACCCACCTTAAGACACACTTGCTTAAAGAAGCATACGAATAGCACTGTGAACATTCTGAACACATGATACATAAAACTTGGCCCCCTGCAGACGCACTTACCAGAACTCCCTCCTACTGTCTCTGTACGTTCTCCCTTCCTACTAATTAGATTGTAAGCTCCTCGGGGCAGGGACTCCTCTTCCTTAATGTTATGTTTATGTCTAAAGCACTTATTCCCATGATCTGTTATTTATATTATCTGTTATTGATTCGATTACCACATGTATTACTACTGTGAAGCGCTATGTACATTAATGGCGCTATATAAATAAAGACATACAATACAATACAATACTGTATTTGGGGGTTGTATTTGGGGGTTTATTGATCAAATTATTATGATGAACTGTCTTTTGAAATTACTGTACTCTACTCAACAATATGCAATTTCTTTGAACTGCTGCACAACTAATCCTTCATCCCTCCCCCACGCACACACAAACTATTTTCGACAGACACCTCCACAGAGTCATTCATTTTCTGAAGTTAGTCATTGTGTTTTTAATCCATCCCTGGCTACAGGAAAGCTATGCAGAGCGAGGAAGCAGAGGGCAGACTGGGGTTATAAAGGTGGGAGGACAAATAGCAGGAAGGGTTGGAGAAGGGGTTTGTCTGGGAGCTTGCAGGGATAGGTGTGTGAGAGTAGGGGAGGAGACAGGGAGGTAATCTAGGGTAATGGCCTGTAAGCTCCTAGGGGCGGAACCAATATCAGGGGAGGATTGGTAAATAGAGCGGGTGCGCGCGCCCTCCGTAACGCGGTCACGTGCGCGCAATACGCTAGTGCCAGAGCGTGGGAGAAGCATCGCGGAGGAGGTGCTCGGCTGAAGGGTAAGAGAGGGGGAAGGAGCGGAGGAAGCAGGTGAGGGGACGGAGGTATGCGGAGGGGCGTGAATCCCCTGACGGGAGACCAGGGAGTGGGAACACGCGCGCACCATGGAGTGGGAGCGCGCTGAGCGCGCCGCAAGGGAGTGGGGCAGGGATCGTGAAGGCAGAGGAAGGGAAGGGCTAGCCGGAGGGACTAAGGTGACGGGGACATGCTGGGAAGAGCGAGTCCCCCGATCCGTTACACAGGGGAATAGAAGTCTGCCAGGTAGAGAGTCCAATAGGATAGAAGGGCCTGGGGGGCGGGCCTGACGGAGCGGGGGCAAGGAAGTGCGGGATGTGTGCACCACATCAGCGGAGGTGGAGTAAGGCGCCCGTCGCCAGTTAACTGAGGCCTGGGTCCGTGCGCACCCCGGAAGTGTGGGATCAGCCATAGAGGGGGCCGCAAGGAGCGAGGCACGCCGCCGGGGGCCTGGGCGGCATGCAGAAAAGGTAAGGAGGCGCTGGAAGTGGGTAAACCCGCAGCGCAGATCCTTACAGTACCCCCCTCGAGGGTCGGGCTCCGGGCAAACCATCCAAGGTCTGAGGGGAAATTTTTGGTGGAATCGTTTGAGTAGAGATGGGGCATGAAGATCCGTATGCGAGACCCAAGAACGATCCTGAGGTCCGTATCCCTTTCAATGAACCAAAAATTGGAGCTTGCCCCTGGAGATGTGAGAGTCAATGATGGACTGGATTTTGAACTCCTGTTTTTCTGGTACAATGGGGGGAGGAGGACGAAGAGAAGGATGAGCGAATCGTTTGCCTTGGATAAACGGTTTCAACAGGGAGACATGGAAAACGGGTGAAATTTTCATAGAGGGAGGAAAGCGAAGCTGATAGGCCACAGGATTCATTTGTCTCAGAATAGAGAAAGGAGACAGTTTAGGGGTTTGGGCCTTCAGTTTGATATTTTTAGAAGAAAGCCAGACCTTATCTCCAGGTACGAACTTATGGGCCTCCCGACGAAGCCTATCTGCTTGTCTCTTCTGTCTTAGTACGGACTCCTGTAACACTGTTTGAATCCTCCTCCATGACCCCTGTAGGGTGGATACCCCATCATCTGCTGCAGGAACTCCGGACCTGGGAGACTGCATGGGAAGACGAGTAGGATGAAATCTGTAGTTTACAAAAAAAAACATCCCTAACCTCAGGTCTTTAGCCTCCTCAACGCTAGCAAAGGTCTGCTGGGGATGATATGCACGCATCGCCCAGCAGACTGACGCGCACACGCGCCCTCCACCTCCTGTCTCTGCCACCCTGAACGAGGCCTAACTATGGTGGCCGCCTCCATGCTGTCGCTCTCCTTCTCTATCGCAGTGTCAAATATGCTGCGGACATCACCAATATGATGTCAAACGGTGTTGTGTTGCGATGCCATCCGTGATCCTCCTCCTCGTTGATCAGCCATAGCAAAAGGAGCATATTTGTTCTGCCGGTGTCACTCAACAAAACATAAAAGAATTAAAACACTACAGTATATCATATATATCATTTGTAAATCAACACAACATGAATTTATTAGAGAGTTGCACCCTATTCACCCTTTCTGGTAGGGAATATGACCAATCAGACACGGTCCATGGTGTCACAGTATTCCCGCAGGAAATGACGCTGACTGACAGACACACAGGAACTGATGCTAACTCACAGACCTACACAGGAACTGACGCTGAGGGAACGTAGGGATTCTTCCTGGGGTCTCTGCAGGCTCTGTGGGGCAGCCTAGACATCTGCTTGCCATCTTTTAAATGAGTAGAAATGTCTTGCAGGGGGGTGTTAAATTGTTTATAATTTTTTTTTGCTTAAGTCCTTATTGATTTTCTTTGTCATGATGAAAATGGCAGCAGATACCTGCTCAACCATTGTTGATACAGTATCTGGTAAGTGCACTAGGAGAGTAATAAATTGACCAAACAGGAGAACCCACCAAGAGTGGAGGAAAGAATTATATGCACACAAACTATAATGGTATTGCTATATTCCAATAAAGCCCCAAATTTCCCAATGTCGGATGGGGTGGAGGCTCATACACTTATGATGTTGAACATAACAAATATATACTGATTTAAATGATTCTTGGTCTGATTAAGGATAGAATACAACAAATCCCCTAAGAGGAAAGTAATATGAACATAATTCAAATTAATGTTTATTATGAAGTGAAAACAATAAGGAAGGAGGGGAAAAGAAGGTGCTCCTATAATACAGTGAGTTAAAATGGTCTTACCCAGAAGGAGGCAGCAGAGATCCAATACAGATACTGAGCTAGTTGCAATATACAGTATCCAATTGCAATAATGTGTTACACCGTGTCAGATAGCAGCAGTATTAGTGAGGCTGATTGATTAGGTCAGCATGTTATGAGAAACTATTTTGTTTGCCAACATTTCGAAAGCAGGTTTTTCATCTTTGTACGGCAATTTACAAGTTGGAGTTACTTGATGAGAAGTTGTTGACTCAAAGCCAGATAACGTCTATACTGTGTAATAATTGTTCTACTGTAGCTGTATGTCTGATAGGGTAGCAGAAAAAATATCATAAATAATGTAAGCTAAAATAAATACCACGTTGACCTTTATGGTTTTCTTATTCCATTAATATAGCCACAGTGCAAATCATGCTGCCCAGAATTATTTATATCTTCACCACATCTAGGTATACCGACCTAAGCCCTGTTATAAAGGTGGATAGAGACAACTGAAGGTAGGATTAGATAAAGCAGGGGAGCGCAAACTTTGCCTGTTGCGCCCCCCTGTCTGGCCTGCTCCCGATTCCCGCCCCCCCCCCTCCTACCTGCTGCCGCGTCGGATGATGCTCCGGTGTCACGTGACGTCAGGTCACGTGACACGCGGCGTCATTTGCCGCCTGTGATGTCACATGACCCCGTGGCGTCATTTGCGACGTCTGACTCCCGGTAAGTTTTCTTGTTGCAGAGGTCTCACGCGATCCCCCGGCATTTCATTTAAATGCATGGGGGGAAGAGGGCGGGACCTCTGCAACCACCCGTGCCACCCCAAACAAATCTCCTGCCTCCCCAGTTGGCGCACCCCTGAGATAGAGGATGGATCCCTAGTAAACTCCTATTCTAAGACTGTGTAGCCAATTGCTGATCGTTGTTTTGAAAATCGGAATATAGTAAATCTGAAAATGCCTCTGCATGTGCTTATACCAGCAGCAATTTGCTTTCAGCAGCACTGCACTGGGTTGAAAGTTCCCCGCCCTTCATGGGAACCCTTGAAAACTGATGCAAACACAAACTGCATCTCGGGATTCTATGTGGACATCATGGCATAAGTGACGTCCTTCCTAGTTGGAAGGGGGAGAGATGCCTGTGCTGAAATGGCATTCACACACCCCATCATACCAGCACACTTGTGTTTACCACGATTGATTTGTTTGAATTTCAT
Source organism: Ascaphus truei (assembly GCA_036426205.1). NCBI lineage: Eukaryota > Metazoa > Chordata > Amphibia > Anura > Ascaphidae > Ascaphus > Ascaphus truei. The sequence continues at coordinate 42,136 of WSYH01001900.1, forward strand.
GGATTCTGTGCAATTCTTCGCGCATCCGTGGCAGAAATTAATGAATTGTAATTGTACAGTAATGTGCTACAGTACTGTGTCCATTTGCCGGTGTTTAAAACCCAGAAAACGGAAATTTCATTTTCTGCACTCGATACACACGCGTCTTAAGGCGGTAAGGTTGGAAGAAATCACGTGCCATGACATGGGTATACAATGCATGACATGTTCCAATAACAGCCGCTGCATCTGTATATTGAGTTAGCAAGTCTAAGGCTAAGGCCACGCTCCCTCCATCAGCGCGCCAGCACTGCAGACAGGCGGGGCGCTGACAGACACAGACCGCGATATGCGGTCTGTAGGGAGCGGGAGCCGGGGCTGGAGTGGGAGGGAGGGGGGCGTGGTTTAAGCGGGGGGCGTGTTTTAAGCGGAGGTGAGACACGTGTATGGTAAAGAGCAGTACATCCCTATGATTATAGTTCAGTCTGCACGTTGAGCACTTGTGGGGTTAGTGGCTCTGAGCCTCACTGCAGCCATGTCCCAGCTCCTCATACTTACACCCTGGGGTCTGCGGGCGATTGAGGAACACTTAGGCTAAGGCCCCGCACTGGGAGAGGGACACTGTATTCGGTTGCAGTAGGACACTCACACGCTGACACTCATGCACTCACACACACACACACTCATGCACACACACACACACATAGGCAGGCACACACATACACAAACAGACAGGCACACACATACTGCTGCGACACACTTTATTCGAGCAAATACCCAGTATGTACCTGGCAGATACCTGGAATGCGCCGCTCCTCACCTAAGACAAGCCCGTTGCGTTTGCCTTCCCAGCCTGGGTTCATGCCTGGCTGACGGGCGGCTGATCTGTTAAATGATAATGATTAGGATTTAATAGGCTGCAATGCTTCGCGTGTCTACCAGATGGCATAAATTCATGAATTGTAATGCAGTGTATATATATATATACTGTGCAGTATTGCAGCCAGCGGGAATAAAATGCTTCAATCCCTGCCTGGAAAATAACGCAATGCACTCGGGCAGAAAACAGTCACAAACCTCAATACACCCGAGTATACCCGAATTCGTGGGACTAGCCGAGCTCGAATAAAGTGTGTCGCCAGTGTACACACACACACACACAGGCACAGACAGGCACTCACGCTGCTTTCCCTCCACACTCTCCTCCCCGCTCCCGCTCCCCGAAGCCTCCCCTCCTCCCGAAGCCTCCCCTCCTCATTGGCTCACAGCCACACCACGTGATGCGTCGACGCTAGGAATTACAATTCTCTTGAATCCCCTAGCGGCTGACGCACAGTGTAATACAATCTGCACTATATATGTTATTTTTTCTTGCATATATTGCTACACTTTCCTGCGCTCCTCCTCATCTCCAAGCAACAAAAATCTACCATCCTGGGATCTGGAACTGTCCCATCAGAGGAAGTTGAGCTGCTCTTTTTACACTTTTACTTATCCACTATTGGTGTTATATTTTGTTTATATAAGTTGTATTCCTAACAACACTATTGGTTCATCTGGGAGTGCCCAGTCCATTCCCCACTCCCTTCCCTCCCTTTCCCTCACATCCCTTCATTCTTGTAATTGGGAGCCTGTTGACGACGATGATCTGCTTGAGACTTGAAAAATGTGACCATGGACGATCAGGTACTGGAAGAGGCATGAGTAACCCGGAAGGCTTTTGATGAAGAGTCTTGTTCTGTGCAAAAACTGGACCAGCGCGTGTAAATTTGTGAATGAGTTTTGCCATATGAGGCCACCAAAAGGTGCGTGTAACAGGGGAGTTATCCCTGTTCAAGTAATGTGCCTCTAATCCAGCAGAGTGGTGGTTAACTGCTGGTAGTCAATTAACAAACACCACCTGCCTGATTAGATTGCTTACAAAAGCCTGTCTTTTGAGACAGGAAGTGAGACTCCTTTGCTCACACCTGAGCTGAACTTTGGAGACTGAGCAGAGATTGTCTTTGATTCTCACAACTTGTCTTGAGCTCTGCCAGAAAACACAGCATAGCTGCTTTCAAGACACAGGGAAAACTTCTAAACCTGAATGCTGACACACCCTGAGGAAAAGGGGAGTTGAACCAGGGACAGAGAAAAATTTCCCTCCAAACCACAAGAAACAGATAAGACTTTCATTTAAGAGACTTCTTATATCTGCTTATTTCATGCTATATGTTTTGGGGCTGGGAGACATGCTTATCTAAGGGAGTTGTGAACGGCATAGTATTTCACTAGAAATACTCCCAAGTGAATAGAAGCTTTGTTTACCCCTTGTTTGGATGGTTTCCTGATGTTAAGGAAACAGGCGCAATAAAAAAGCCTTATTTAATTTCACAATAACGAGTCTCCCTTGCATACCTCTGTGAGCGTCCGCCCACAGTGCGCTTAATGAGAACCAAAGTTCTCTTGAAGCCGGGATGGCTGGCTGACCGGACAGAGTGACCCCATTCCAAGATCTTCTGATGAAACTTGGGGGCGGCATAAAGGGTTCCTTCCAGTACCTCTAGACCACTCAGGATCTGTGACTGAGCTTCTACGATCTTTTCAAGAGCATCAAAAGAGTTGGCGGAGACTATGCATTTCAAAGGCTAATTGTTTCTGGGATATCTTTGGATTTTCACCTCAGGAGAAAATTGTCTGGACAAGGCATCAGTTTTTATGTTCTTCGTGCCGGGGATGTACGATAGAGTGTAATTAAATCTTGGAAAAAAAAGTGCCCGGTGGGCTTGACAAGATCCTAGACGACGTGCACTTGCGATATAGAGAAGATTCTTATGATCTGTCAAAATAGCAATCGGTTCGCGGGAGCCTTCAAAGAGGTGTCGCCACTCCTGTAAAGCCATCTTGATGGCCAGGAGTTCTCTATTGCCGACATCATAGTTCTTTTCAGCAGGGGAAAACTTTTTCGAAAAAAATCCACATGGGTGCAATTTATCTCGAGGGGAGAGTCTCTGGAAGAGAATGGCACCCGCACCACAATCAGAGGTGTCCACTTCTAACGTAAATGGAAGACTATTATCAGGATGACGAAGGATGGGTGCCGAAAAAAAAGCTTGCTTCAAGGTTTCAAAGGCGGAGACGACCTCCGGAGGCCACACAGATGGGTCGACTCCCTTCTAAGTAAGCGCAATGATGGGAGCTACAGTGGTAGAAAAATTCCGGATGAATTTTCTATAGTAATTGAAAAAGCCCAAAAAAACGCTGAATGGCCTTAAGAGAATTGGGCAGGGGCCAATCCAAAACGGCCTTAAGTTGTTCTGGGTCCATCGAAAATCCTGTATCCGAAATGATATAGCCTAAGAAGGCGGTAGAAAACTGATGAAAAATACATTTCTCGAGCTTTGCGTAGAGATTATTGACACGGAGACGAGAGAGGACAAGTCTAGTATGCTGGACATGATCTTGAAGATTCTCAAAAAAAATTAGAATATCGTCAAGGTAAATAATTACGAAGGAATTGAGGACATCGCGGAAGACATCATTCATAAAATCATGAAAGACAGCAGGAGCATTGCATAAGCCAAATGGCATCACGAGATACTCCTAGTGTCCGCTTCTTGATTGAAGGCGGTTTTCCATTCATCGCCTTCACGAATATGTATGAGGTTGTAGGCTCCTCGGAGGTCTAGTTGGAAAAAATGTTGGCCCCTTGAAGCCTATCAAATAGTTCCGAAATCAGAGGCAAGGGATACCGTTTTTTTACAGTAATGAGATTGAGGCCCCGGTAGTCAATGCATGGTCTCAGGGATCCATCCTTTTTATTCACAAAAAAGAAACCGGCATCGGCGGGAGATGAAGAGTTGCGAATGAATCCCTTCTCAAGATTCTCTTTGATGTAGGTTGCCATGGCTTCAGTCTCTGGGATAGACAAGGGATAGGACTTAGACTTTGGCAGGACGGCACCAGGGACCAGATCCAATGGGACAATCATAGGGTCTATGAGGAGGCAGGACCTCTGACTGAGACTTGCTGAAAACATCAATGAAATCAGCATATACTTCGGGAAGAGTGGAGTTGCTATCAGAAGGCGTTTCCATTCCTGCGATAACTGTGGCAGGAGCTATGACCAGTGAGGGTTAGGCGCCTGTCTCTGGCTCCCATTGAATCAGTTTGCAGTCCCTCCAATCTACAGTAGAGGCAGCGCTTATTCTAACAAAAACCAGTGGCAATTCCCCAAAAGACCCAGGAAACACCCAGGTACATTCTGAATACATGCCTTAAACTTTCCTTAAACTAGCCCCAGCATTTCTGCATTGATTAATGGCCTATCAGATTAACAGCGGTGGGTCCCTGGCAGTCCCATTCAAACTGAATTGGACTGCCAGGGATCCCTGCTGTGTTAATCCTATGGGTCGTTAGTCAATGCAGAAATGCCTTAAACGTGCCTCAAACTAGCCCAGAACATACGCAGCACATACCCAGCACATACCCAGAATGTAAGCCGGCTAGTTTACAGCAAATGTTAGAATAAACGTTGCCTCTACTGTATGCGTGGGTTGTGATGCTGTAACCAAGGTAACCCTAGGATAACTGAAACATCAGGAGAGTGTATTACGTCAAAGGAGATGATCTCGGTGTGAGTACCGGCAGATAAAGTGAGAGGAAGAGTCTCTAACATGATGAAAGCTGGTAACAAGGGCCGTCCATCAATAGCCTGAAGTCCAATTGGTGCTTTCTTGGAGAAAAGAGAAATCTTGTTACGGGTGACGAAATCTTGGTCCACAAAATTACCACCGGAGCCTGAATCGAGAAAAGCAGCAGTAGTTACACGAAAATTCGGCCCTTCAAGCGAAACTGGGAGCATAATCCTTTTAGGGAGTTCCTCTTTAGAGAGGGAGTGAGAAGAAATTGATCCGTGGGTAAGTCCCTCTTGCGTGGCTGGTCCCGTTTGTTCCTTGGGCCTCAAAGGACAAAAACGTACCACATGATCTGGTGATCCACAATAATAGCACAGGCCCTCATTCTGACGGCAAACTCTCTTGGCTGTCCTGTCGGAAGTACGGATCTGCTGACTGCCAATATGCATGGGTTCCACATCGTAAGGAACAGGCCGAATAGCTGGAGGAGGCCTAGGGTCAGAAGACATGAACCTGGGACGTTGGCGTTCATGATGTCACTCCTGGAGGCGCTGATACACGCTTATGCACTGTGCGATCAAATCCTCCAATGCTTGGAGTCAGGGCTGGACTGCAAGTTCATCCTATACAGATTCGGACAAACCTTGACAAAATACAGCAGTAAGTGTCTCTTCGTTCCAACGAGTCTCTGCTGCGACGGTCCGGAATTCAAGTGCATATTTGGCTACGGACCTACGACCCTGAGACAAATGAACTAGAGAAGAGGCAGCAGTATCAAGCAGGAATATCAAAAACCTGCTGGAATTCTTGGCAGAAGAGCTGGTAATTTGAGGTGAACTCCGAACGCAGTTCCCAGATGGGAGAAGCCCAGGCCAAGGCATCCCCTGTTAAGAGAGAGTAAACATAGGCTACCTTGGTGCATCCGGTAGGAAAGAGGCTTAGAGACATTTCAAACTGAATTTCACTCTGGTTCAAAAAACCATGACAGGCCAGAGGGTCACCCGCATATGCTTTAGGCGTAGGGATTCTGAGTTCCGATGGCCGGGCGCTTCCAGGTGCGGCTGCAGCTGGTGGCGGAGTGGGCTGTAGTGAGAGAGAGGATAGCTGTTGAATCAAATCAGAAATCTGCGTTCCCAAAGCTTGGATACATTGTGCAAGGGTCGAAAGTAGTTGGCCCACCTCAGCCAGGTCTGCATTTGGGCTCTGCATAATGTCACGCTGTGCAGCCCGCAGACCAGACCAGTCCCCTGTACTGAGGTGGGATGTAGAGTATACGCACCGACAGCAGAGGGGGCATGTCCGGGATGTGGTGTAGTAGCGTAGCCAGACCTGGGTGTAGATAAAGAATGGTCAAGTACTTGCCGAGTCCGAGGATATAGAAAGTTCCGTAGTCAAAATCCGTAGCTGAGTCCAAGGGTCTTAGAGGTAGAGTAGTCAGTAGGAAAGCCGAGTTCAGGAGCCAGAGGGGGTATTCAGACGAGCCGGGTCAATAGCTGTAGGAATAAACACAAAGAGACCACGACACAGGTTCCAGGCAACACAGGTAGCAAGAAACTATGGAGAGCAAGAAAGTGAAAGCAAAGCAGGATATTTAAAGCGGCAATGACCAATCCGGACAAGGGGCATGGCGGGAGCGTGTCGAGGAGTTGCTCGTGAGTGGCTGAGAGAGCAGGAAGTAGTAGAGCACAAGTGACAGTGCTGGAGACGTGGTGAAGACTCCCACGCTGAGCGGGGGGCAGAGACAGGCATAATGCGCGTGCTATAAATCCTAGAAGGAAGCGCACGCTCTGTAACACCAGCGCAAGAATCCAAGATGGCGGCCGCGGCTGAGTTCAAGGTATGCGCGGGGCGGTGGCATGGGTAGCGACGGGGGGGCAGGGGCAGCAGCCGCCGCAGTACTGGTAAGGAAGGGGCACGCCGAAGGGGATGTGGCCCCGATTTCTTACAGCCCTTTTGTTCTGTCACTAAGTAACTATAGTATTAACGGTCTTCCTAATGTTTTAAGACGAGTCTCTATTGTATTGTTTTACTAACTATTTAACTAACCTTTGATTCCAAATTCCTGACACTTTACTATCCAAGTCAGCAGACATTAAACATATCAAGTTTTATACAAAAGGGAAATTAATGAATTAATATAGATTCTTAAGTTACATAAAACATTTCTTCACCTGCCTGTCTTCAGACTGATTTATGCCTTCTTATCGTTGCAGAGGCAGCTAATCATTTTCTAATATAATTTCTAACTTAATACTGTATTACTTATTTTAACTAGTTACATGTTGTGTATATATATATATATATATGTGTGTATTAACCATATAACATCTTTATTATTCAGACTTGAAATCGTCCTATCTTCAGTAAGGTTCCTTTCCTGGTTAATTCCTTAATAATTTGGTTCATGTAGTTGTCTTTTAGAGCAATCAAAAATTAGTTTCCTTTTGGTGTACTGCTCAACTAATTGCTCCATGTGATGCCCAGATAATTAAAATCACCCATTCTTTAAATATGACTTAGTTTTGCTGTATTTACCATTTGCAAAAGTAATTTGAGTTTCTTAATCGCACAAATATTTGGTGGTTTATAACTGATCCAGAGCAACATTTTTTTGTACTTTTAACTACACTGCAAAATTATATCTACAATTTCAAAATGTTCATCAATCCCTTCATCCATATCTCCCTTATACTGTAATACATTTTAATTCTCTTTTTACATATACAGATACTATACTATCTCTTCTATTTACTTGCTCCCTCCAAAAAGGGGAATAACCCTCTAAATTGACTGCACAGTCATACATCTCACCATATCTCAGTAATTAGGCTGGTTATAATACTGCAGATCTTCACAGCTCCAGATAAGGGAATGTTAACACTTCTATTATATAGTCCCCCATCTATCACAGTGAATTCAGAAGTAACAAAGCAAAAATAAACAATGTTCCATAGATCAGTGCTACCAATTCTCGGTAACAGTCTGTTAACTGATGAACACAATAAGCTTGCTTGGAGAAGGGACTGTTAAGGCATCATGGAGTCTGCTATACAATCAGTAATCATGCTCAGAAAAAAGGAACGGTATTGATATAAGTCCTGGTTGATAATGCAGATCGTATCTGTGTTAGCAGTACCCTCTGGTTCTCTTCCTTAATGGACTACCTCATTAGAGCTATTGTTTGTATTGTCCAGCAATATTACTCCCACTGTTTGTGACCATAGTGTGGTAAGTAAATGGTAGTACTCATGATATGATGCCATCCATTCTACGTGTGCATTTCTCACACTGTTGAGTAAGTGCAGAAAATCCAGGAAAGGAAAAAACGGAGCACAGCAGCAAAAATGGAAGGGCTACAATAGTAAGGCTAAACTAAAATCAATTTAATGAGTGAAGTGACAGCATGGCATGCATACGGTAAGTCAACTCTAAATCACTGTGCCTATTGTTCCCCATCTCCCAAAGATCCATAAGGCTAAGGCCCCACTGCACACGCCCGCACGGCCGCCTTGCTTGCCGGCGGCGTGTGCAATTCACTGCACCGCGATCTGCAGCGATTTTTTTCCTGGCACACGGGGGCGTGGCCAAAATGGGTGAGGGGCATGGCCATGACGTGAGGGGGCGGGACCGCCCCACAGCGCAGCACTGCAGCCGCCCCTCAGCCCCTCGGCAAACTCGGCCCCCTCGGCCCCTCAGACCCTCAGACCCTCGGCACTCACACACACACAGGCACCCTCACACACACCGGCACCCTCACACACTCACAGGCTCACAGGCACTCACACACACTCACAGGCTCACAGGCACTCACACACACACACAGGCACTCACACACACACAAATACACACGGGGGGGTGAATCGGAGGGTGATCAGAGCAGGATGGGAATCGGAAGGGGGATCGGAGCAGAGGGGGGAAATTGGAGCAGGGGGGTAAATGGAACGGGGGGGGCCAGAGCAGGGGGGGAATCAGAGGGGGGAAATCGGAATGGGAGGGTGAATGGAAGGGGGGATCTGAGCAGGGGGGGAAATCGGACTGGCTGCTGGGATCCAATCCGTGATTGGTTCCCTTGCATGCCACGTGACGCGGCACTCGCCGAAATCACAAGCTCCTTGTAGCTCCTGCTGGCTGACGCGTCACAGCACGCAGACAGCCACGCCGGAAGGAGCCAGCGGGGACCTCAAGAATAGAGGCAAGCAGCTGGTGGTCCGCGGCCACGCGCGCAGCTGGCTGCAGCGGGACCAAAGCCTAAGTCTCTGGTCTGCCCTCCTGGCAAGCCTATTATATTGAGCATTGGATCTTTGGGAGATGGTGTATCTAGGTACATGGATTTTTATTTATAACCTTTGGTTAAAGCTCCCCCTTCCTCTTTAAGAGATTCATCTAAATTATTTTCAATCATTCAAGATATTTCCTTATCTAATACTTACACTTGGGTCACATTAGATGGTACTTCCTTGTACACCGTCATTATGTTAAGAATCGGGGAACACGTCCCTTTCAGCGCGCTCCCTCCTTACCTCCTGCTGTACAGCCTTCAGCTCAGACTCTGAGAGTGCGTTCCCCACCGTGTGCTTCCTCTCTGCCCCATGCTGTGCAGGCCCCGCGCCACTTACAGAGCATGCGCGTCCACAGAGGGCCTTCAAGGATTACACAGAGCTTGGCTCTGGCCCTCCGCTTGCGATGCGTGGTCGCCCCGCTCGGCACATGACTTGCCTGCACCGCTCCCCAGCTGTGCATCAACTTTAATCTCCCTCACATGTCTCCTGCATTGTCTACAGCCTTTCCCTGCCTCCGTTGCACTCACACCTCTGCTCCTCCCCTCTGTTCTATTGGTCTTCCCTCACTATATATGCTCAGCTGTCCCATTCATTCTTTGGCTGAGCGTAGTCATAGGTGACTTTGTGTTCCCACTTCCCTGTACCTGCCTTGTTTCTGTTCCTGTGTGTACTTTTTTGCTGCTTGCCTCCCTGTGTACCAACCTGGCCAGACTTTGGACCATTCTCTGTATTACTGACCTCGGCTTGCTTCTGACCTTCCGCTCTTCTTCATCCTTGACCATGGCTAACGGACTCTCGGCCACTCTCCTGGCTGCAACCCTAGACAACAGCACTCTGGACTCCGACTACACACCTGGCACGGACCTATGACCTTGGCAAGTACTACGACTAACCCACTCTCTCCAATCCAGATCCGGCGATCTTGACTATCCACCCTCCAGGCGTGCCTCCGCTGCTGTGGGTGCTCAGTATAATACTTCCCACCTCAGTTCCGGGGTCCTGCCTTGTTCATGGTGAGCGCAAGCATTACACATTACTCACCAAATAGGTATTAAAGCCATTGGTCACTTTCTTAATTTATCTAATCTCTACACAGCACAGAGCATTTTTATATTACATTGTATTATATTTCTATTACAGCATAATTTTTTTCTGTTTGATAAACAGTTTTACTTACAGAAACAAGGCACAGCAATGGGCACTTCATTTGCATCATCTTATGCTATGGGCTACTGGGAATCTATACACATCTTCGGTGACACTAACCCATTTCGTAAGAATATAATTTTTTATCGTCATTATATAGATGACTTACTCTTAATTTGGCATGGAGACACTGAATCCCTATTATCCTTATTGACTACTTGAACCGGAATACATACAATTTGACATTTCCATCTGTATATAATAATAATAATAATAATAATATCAGTTATTTATATTTATATTTACACAACACAAAAAGCCAGCAACTGACATAAATAAATCACAACCTAAATCAGTCGGTAAATCTATATAAATAATAAGATACTGACGGTTCTGGGGATAAAATAGAATATGAACACAAAAGAAAAAAGTAAAGTATCCCACATAAAGCAAAATGTAACAACGTTTATTAAGAGAACACGCCACATAAAACACAAAAATTAGATTTATATTTGTTTATTGATATTAATCAAACTATCCAAACATAAATTTTTAGAAAAGCAAATTCACGCAATTCCTTACTAAAGGCCAACAGTGGCCATCCCAGGCCATTGCTGAGGGGCATTCCAAGAGGACAATACCTCAGATTGCGAAGAACATGCTCAAACGATGAGACGTTCTTGAAACAATATGAGCTACTGAACAGAAGGTTTAAATATAGTGGTTATAGAGATCAGGACATTAATCAAGCTTTTGAAAAAGCATATCGGGAAAACAGGTCTGATTTGTTGAATAAAGTGAATAATAAGGACAAATGGAAACATAGAGAAAAACATCAGAATAACAAAAAACTTACTGATGACATTTCACTTTTCATAACTGCGTATAGCAAACAAGCAAATCAAATAAAAACTATTGTGGAAAAATACTGGGAAGTTTTGAGATTAGATAGGGATCTGAGAAAATACGCCAGATCTTATCCTCGATTTGTATACAGGAAGGCAAAGACCATTGGTCATCATCTCTCTCCTAGTCTCTTTAAATCCAATGCTGGGTTTAATTAAGGAAAGAACGCCCTGAAGGGCTTCCACAAGTGCGGCAATTGCAAATATGCCATTCAGCTTAAATCTGTGAAATGTAAATATACAAATTATAGACACAAACTTCAAACCTTTATGACTTGTAATACAAGTTACTGTATGTCATTTATGTCCTGAGATGTGCTTGTGGCAGCCCTCAAGTGGGCAAAACTACCAGGCCACTAAATACAAGGATTACAGAACACCTGAGGTCTATTAGGAGCAAAGATGCTCAATATCCAGTCTCCAGGCATTTCTCAAATTGCCCCCTGGGTTCCCTTACCACTTTTACATTCAGTGCTTTGGAACATGTTCAGTTACACACCAAGGGAGGCAATAGAGAAGCAGTTTTAATCTGCAGAGAGATGTATTGGATTTATACCCTTGGGTCTTTGGCACCCGGGGATATGAATACCGACTGGGAATTAAAACATTTCCTTGTCTAATATGCATTACATTCTTTGCATTAATTAAGTTCTGCTTCCATCTCTGGATTTAATATATGAGGATATGTATAATGGTTCTTTATTCTTACAGGGGGTTTCGGTACCCTGTTTTATAATATTATAAGAGTAGATCATTGGTTTATCCTAAGTTTCCTACTGTTTCTGCATAGATTGCACTGTCTGATACATTGATGTATCTAAGTATAAATTACTATTTACTGACAGATAATGTGTTCCGTTTACATAGTTACACTATTTTGTGTTACTGTTTACTACCTGTATTTGCTACTTAAGAAAGCTATTCATTTGGAGTAATTTAGGAGATTTTTTCTCATAATGATTTATTCATCTGATGATGTAGATTATCCAAGTATATTAGTTTATTTTCTAGTACCCTTAGTAGCAATGTACAGCACCCTGTATCTGTTTATATCTATACAAATAGACCATTTTTCGATATAACATATAGATCGTTATTTTGCAAGCTCCATATATACTATTTATTTTTTCATTAATATGGGCTTGTTATCTTATACTGTAGATCTTTTTATGTTATTATTGAGAATATCTATCTAGAATATAAGTAAACAAGTGAACTGAGTTCCTTTGAATTTTGTTTTCCACGGTAAGTGCTATTGTAGTTGTTTTATAAATGATTTTGACATAGTCTAATGTATGTTTATATCATAATACAGTATGTAGTGTCGTTGTTTTTAATAGAATCAGCATGTATGATAGGCTTGCTTCTCCACCTGGAGGGTGTCATGGCAGATAGTGGAAAGACTATCTCCTTTCTCTCCGGTCTCGCTGATACCACACTTGCACGGCACCCGGTGTCACGTCACTTCCGGTTGGGGGAACAAGCTATAAAAGCAACGTGTTCAATAGTGTTACACACTCTGACGAAGCGCTGATAAATTAGTGAAATGCGTTAGAGTTCACTTACTGTATGCATGCCATGCTGTCACTCATTAAATTGATTTTACTCCAGCCTTACTATTGTAGCCCTTCCATTTTTTGCTGCTGTGCTCTGTTTTTTCCTTCCCTAGATTTTCTGAATCCAGAAGTAAATCTTTGTTCATCTACTGTACCTGTTTGTACTGTATCAAGGTATAAAAGGTTTACTTTGACACACATTTCTGCTTTAGGTCTTATTCATTGTTCCAAGCGGTTTAAAAAATAGTGTTCTTTTACCTGACTTAAAAAAAGGATTTGAGAGCCTTTGGGGAAAAGCTATAGTGACCATATTTTAGAAAGAGTTATTTAATATAAATGCTTTGAAAGCATGAAAGAAAAGAGGCTTCCTAAAATAGATCAGTTTAAAAAAAAATAGAATATGAAAGATTAGTCTGTCAATAAAAAATAGTGGTGCTCTTGGACTGCAAATCAAAAAGTAGGTACACTCCCTACCACCTAGTACTTTCACTACTTACTTTATTATAACATGTGCATCATGTAACTCTTCCTTAACCCAACCCTAATTTCTTGTAGCAAAAGCTAATGCACAAAGAGAAAGAAAAATTTGAGCAAAGTGCCTTCATACATTGATGCTAGTAGACTGTCAGTTTTGAAGAAAAATACTTTTCCTGCACACAGTCAAAATCTCATAGCTGTCAGTTGGGCATTCTTTATCTGTAACTTCAGGGAATATTGAATGAAGTTTATAATTTATTGAATGACCTATTTTTTACAGGGTACCGATGTGTTTCTGATGCTTGGCTCCGTGCTAAGAGATCCCAACTTTTTCCCGTACCCTCAGGAATTCAATCCCCAAAACTTCTTGAATGAACATGGCGAATTTAAGAAGAATGATGCCTTTGTGCCTCTCTCCGCAGGTAGACAATACTGTTACTGAAAAAAATATACTTATGAAGTAAGATGGAACAAGTTCAACATTTAGGCCCAAATTTAAAATCTGGTGCTATTTATAGCCAATTTGCTAAACAGTGGTAGGCATTTGCACTTGCTAACAGTTATCCCCATCATAAGCCATTAACAATTGCTAACTGATTTTTCTGTTTAGTAAATAGACATTAAATATTCTCAGCGATATAGAAGTATGGAGTCATATAATCTGCATTTATGATGCATTTGTATACATTGTTCCAAACACTTTTGTAATTCTCCAGGTCAATTATCATCTGTGTGGCACAATTTTGTTACAATGTACTGTAGCTATTCAGTGATACATCATACACCCTCACCTTTCCTGTGTGTTCCTCAGGAAAGAGGGCCTGCCTCGGGGAGGCTCTGATTCGGATTGAGCTCTTCCTCTTCTTCACCACAATTCTGCATAGCTTCACTCTGAAGTCTCCTCTTCCAACCGAGGAAATAAACATCACTCCAAATGTGTCTGGATTGGGGAATTTTCCAAAGCCGTACAAGATGTCTGTTATTCCTCGTTAAATCTCTCAGTCCTCATTAACCGTGCCATCCAAAAATGTTTTGTACTGTATTTAGAAAATATTGTACTGTAGGTTCAATGTACACTATAATTCCGTACCTTTTAGGTGTCCAACCTGTGAGTTCATCATAGTTGAAATTATAGTGTACATACAGTACTGTACCTCACAGGTCTCTTTTTCACATGCACAGAGGTTTTTCAAACCTCATAGCTATTTTTTATATGTGTACAGAGCTTTTTAAAAACTATGGGGTCTATGCTCTAAGACTTAAAAAAAAAATCGCCGGGCCATTTATATCATCATTTTTTTGAGCGTTGCTATCCCAGTATTCAGAAAACCTTGATTACCTGCAATAGCAAAATTCCCAAAACGGGCGAGGAGCTGGTGGCGTGATGACTGCCTCTCTGAAAAGGCCTTACCCAGTGATTCCTTTCAGCTGTAGATAGATGCTCAGCGAGAGCCGCCTCTCCCTGCACAAATCTCACCAGAAATTAATGTTTTTTTTTAATATAAAATGTTATTACTATTGTAGATGAGCAGAGGGTTTCCGGAGCAGAACCGCATTGTTTTCAAGTCCGGGACCCCTGTTTCCCGGATACAGGCCCCATTATGGGGTGCCGGTATCTCCTATACATTTTATTCCCACGATCACGTGACCCGGGGCATTTAAATGCATAGGAGATACCGGCATCCCATAACGGGGTCTGTATCACAGGAAGCAGGGGGTCCCCAGACCTCACATCAATGCGATTCCACTCTGGAGACCCCCTGCTCATCTACACTAGTTATAAAATGTATTTTTTCTACCTCCACATGATTGATACCATAGGTCGCGGGTCTCCTGGGGTCCTCGGGTTGTCCCTGTGGGTGTCTGGGGGCCCTCGGGTGGTCCCTACGGGTGTCCAGGTGTCCTCAGGTGGTCCCTGTGGGACTCTAAGGGCTCTTGGGTGGTCCCTGTAGATGTCCATGGGTCCTAGGTTAGTCCCCGTGGGTGTTGGTTGGCTCTCGGGTGGTCCCCACGGGTGTCCAGGGATCCTCAGGTGATTCCTGTGGGTATCTGTGGGCGTGGTCCCCGTGGGTGTCTGGGGGTCCATAGGTGGTACAAGAAATTGTCTGGGGGTCCTCAGGTGGTCTTCATGGGTGTTTGTGGACACTCGGGTGGTCCCTGTGGGTGTCCAGGGGTCCTCGGTGTGTCCCTGTGGGTATCTGTGGGACCTTTGGTTGTCCCATTGGGTATACAGGGGTCCTCAGGTGTTCCCCACAGTGTCTGAAGGCCCTCGGGTGGTCCCGCAGTTGTCCGTGTTCCTCAGGTTGTCCCCGTAGGTGTCTGGGGGTCCTCGGGAGATCCCTTTGGTGTCTGAGAGCCCTCGGGTGGTTCCCGCTGGTGTCCGAGGGTCCTCAGGTGGTCACCGCGGTGTCTTGGGGCCCTCGGGTGGTCTCGTAGGTTTCTGGGGTTCCTGAGGTGGTCCCCCCGTGGGTGTCTGTGGGCCCTTGGGTTGTCCCCGCGGGTGTTTGGGGGTCCATAGGTGGTCCCTGCAGCCTGCGGTACCAATCATGTGTACAAATCTTTTTTTCTATACATTAAAATAAATACACCCCCTTCCCCCCAACACATACAGTACTGTAATGAGCAAAATAACTATTATCCAGGTATGGAAAATTGCTAATTTGCCCATTATTAAATAAAACATTAGCCAGCCTGCATAAATAAATTAAATACACCTTTCTATTTACCCTTGCCATCGTGAAGGGTGTCCTCCCTTCATGACATCATCCCTTAATGTGACGTCATATCCTTTTGAACTAATGTAACCTATCACATGGTGCAGAAAACCAATGGGATGTCTTCAATTCCATTGGCTGTAATACCACATGATATAGCCATGTGGTTTTAAGGATGGCCAGTTAGTCGCTAAGGTATTGAAATTGACTGTAAATGCTTTTTTATTGCATGGGATTTATGCCAGGGTGCTGATATTATTGGGTTTCAGCTCTGGAAACACCAGGGCATCAATACGATGCAGAAAAATTGCATCTTTTTTTCTAAGTCCTGTCTTGTCGCCTCTCAGCAGTTTGTCACCACCTTCACGCCAACTTTTCCTGTCGTGACGATTTGGGGAGAAACTCGCCATTCTAGAGCCGCGATAGGCCTCAATAAACTAGAGTAATCACAGCCACTAGAATTGCACGAGTTTCAGAACCTGCCAATAAGTGACTTATCGCCGCTCACTCTGTGATTTTTTTTTTGAAAGCTCAAAATGTTGTCGATTTAGTATTTTATCGCCCACTTATCGACGCTTACAGAATAGTAGTAGGCATTTTGGCCAATAAGTGCTCGATAAGTTGCTTTATGAACGCTTAGTGCATAGGCCCCTATGTGTTTCTTCTTCTCATGTACCGAGCTATACTAAGCTCATATGTCTCTTCTTCACTTGTACACAGCTTTCCAAACCTATTGTGATACACAATTATCAAAACCTTTCAGATCTCTTCTTCTCTTTTACACAACTTTAAAAATCTCACGCTTTTGTTCTTCATGTGTACAGAGCTTTCCAATCCTTGCATGTCTCTCCTTTTTATATGTTCAGACCTTTCCAACCCCACAGTTCTGTTCTTAATATAGATAGCTTTTAAAACCTCCTAGATCTCTTCTTTATGTGTACAGTGCTTTCCAAAATTAATACAGGTCTCTTCTTCACATATATACAGTTTTAAAAGCCTCATAGGTCTCTTCCCCATGTTTACCGAAAACTTTCTTGGTGGTCCATTAGGTGTGTCAGCTACTATGAACTTACACAGTATGTGCTATTGTATTGTGAACTTTGAAATAACAAGGATTAATGCATAGAATAGTTACTATACTTTTATGAATAGAACTGTTAATGAGTATCAACATGCTTATATAAAGATAATGCAAGTATAATAATAAGAGAACAACGACAACAGGGTGTTGAATATTTCTAATAAAACTTTCAATTTGCTGCACATCTTTTCTTCAACTGTAATAAGTATTGTAGGTCTAGGGTTGTCACTAGCCAGACCGATGGTCACATCCCGACTGCCGCCGTCTTTGGAAAGGATGGAGGACCTCCTCTGGCCTGATTCCTGTACCCCCACCAATACTTCTCTCACCACGTTGTCTCTCCCGACCTTCGCACCTCTCACTCCTACTCGTCTCGCCCATTCACTTCTCCTGGAAACACGAGGCAGTGATCTGTCCAGTTGCATTGAGGGATGCCTTGTGACAATCTCCGGCACATCTCCTCTGCATGTGCTTTCTGGCTATGTGCTGCACAAGCCTGATCCTCGACTTTACATTGACGAAGAAATGTGGACCTTGACAGAAAAGAATTCACTACACTCTGGTCTAGGTTCCATGCAGATATCTTCACAAATATATAGACATAAAGTGACTGTGAAAAGGGAAAGTCAGAAACCATCAAGACATAGGACATGCAGTCCTGTTATGTGTAAATTTCATTTAACCTCTTCAGTCCCGTAGTCTCTAACATATTGCTGGCCCCGCTGACACTGAATGGGGTTGATATCTTTGGCAGTGAAATGTCCCTGATGTTTATTCAGAGCTGTTTTGAGACTGTCAGTGCCCTTCGCCTCTCTGCTCCACTCTCTCCCCTCTCTGCTCCACTCTCTCCCTCTGCAACACCCCTTTTTCTGTGCTCACTACACTCGATTCTGTGTGAGGGGTTAATCCTCCTGAGAGGGATTTTTAAAGCTGGTAGATATGGTACGTTTAACAGAACGCAACACGATTTATTTCTTCATCTTCTATAAGAAGTCATTATTTATAGAATGAGACACATTGCGCACTGTTCTTGGACAAAACACAGACATAAACAAGCTGCCAACCTGAACATTAAGAGGACTTTTAACCCAGAACCGCATAAAAATATTTCATAACCCCTTCACTGCTAAGAGGCAGAAAAAGGAATCTCCTTAAAAAATATATACAGTCATGTGAAAAGGAAAGTACACCCTCTTTGAATTCCATGGTTTTACATATCAGGACATAATAACAATCATCTGTTCCTTAGCAGGTCTAAAAAAATCACACATGGCTTCTCCATTTTGGCTATATTTGTGTTATATAAATCATGACACGGTGTAATATGTCATGTGTTGTTGTTCATCTGAGGTTTCATTTACCTAATTGTAAGACCTGCCAAGGAACAGATGATTGTTATTATGGGGCCTATGCAGAGAGCAGCGCTATAGTAAATATCGCCATTTTTTGGCGAAATTTGCTTAGAAAACAGCAGAAAATGGCGAGTTACGAAAAACGCGCCATTTTTTTTTCTATTTGTAAATCTCGCCGCGCGGCTGGCGAGAACCTACATCTCGCCAGTTTTAAAAATATCCGAAGTCAAGAAAGGGCGAACGCCATTAGCGTTTGTTCGCGCCAATAAAATGGCGCGATTTTCTACAATTAGCTCGCCAACAAAAAAGTTGGCAAGAAGCTGGAGTCGCCGGCCATAGGAAAAAAAAAAAAATGCGCGTTCTTTTTTTCACATTTCAGCAGCGCGCATCTCTCCATTTTAAACTCGCCACACGCATCATGCTATAAATTGCAGATTGTCGCACATTTCTGCATATGGAGAATAAAAACTCTCCATTAAGTACTTTTATTACCCTCGCCAATTTTTAAAAGCGCTGCTCTCTGCATAGGCCCCTATGTCCTGATATGTAAAAACATGGAATTCGAAGAGGGTGTACTTTCTTTTTCACATGAGTGTGTGTGTGTGTTGTGGGTGGGGGTGGGTGTGTATATTATATAAAATCATATGAGATATATAAGAGATATATATAGAGAGAGAGAGAGAGAGAGAAATGGGTGACGTGGGAGAGAGATAGAGAGATGTATATAGATATATATAATACGATACTTATACTATAGTAGGTGAAAGAACCTGTATGTTTGAATGAATGCCTGACATGCTGAATGCCCTGAGGATGGAGGTGTGTCAGGTCAGATGTTTCAACGGTTATGTATTTACTAACGGTCTGCTTGCGTGGTTGAGGGGTTGGGGAACACTCTAGTGGGGGAAGGATCCGGGAACGAGTCGTTAACCGATGGCAAGCGAACGGGTGGGCCCGGGGGGAATCTTAATTATACCGACAGCCCTATAACGCCCCAGCAAAACAGCTCATTGGCCTCAACTACACTCAACACCACTCCCCGTCTGGGGCCCGCCCCCCACACCTCTCATTGGCTGAGGTTTTTGGCGGAGAGATGACGGGCCAAAGTCCCAAAAAAAGAAAGACGACACAGAGCAAACAGCCACACAACGACACTAAGAGCTAACAAAAACAGACACACACACACAAAAAAACAATAAAAAACACAATAAAAACAGAGCGAAAAGAGAAAAGAAAAGAGGAAAACGATTCTTACAACGACCTATATTTCCCTGTTAACCTATTCTCCTACTACCCATGTCTCCCCGTGTCTCCTCTTCGCTATTCCGTAAACCCCCCCCCACCCGTTAACTCCCCAACCCAACAGCCCGGCATCACCCTCTTCCCCCTCCCCAGCGGCATCCCTTTCCCCCGCCCCCAAGCGGCATCACCTCGTCCCCTCACAGCGGCATCACCTATTCCCCATCCCAGCGGCATCACCTCTTCACCTCCCCAGCGGCATACACCTCTTCCCCTCCCAGCGGCATACACCCTTCCCACTCCCAGCGGGCATACACCTCTTCCCCCTCAGTGGCATCAACTATCCCCCTACCAAGCGCAGCACCTCTCCCCTCCCAGCCTCCAAATCACCTTTCCCCCAACAGCGGCATTCACCTCTCCCCCCTCACAGCTCCAAATCACTATTCCCCCTCACCGCTCCAAATCAACCTTCCCCGCTCCAAAATCACATTCTACCCCGCTCCCAAATCACTCTCCCCGCCTCCAAAATCACCTCTACCCGCTCCAAATCACTCTCCCCCTCCGCTCCAAATCACCTCGCTTCCCGCAGCTGCCCACGCGGCGAGTAAGAGGCGGGACCCTCCTCCCTCGCCGGCGCCGAGTCAGAAGGTGGCGGCGGCCCGGAAGTACAGGAGGGTCGCCTCCCCACCTCCGGAGCCCAAATGAACTGAGAAAGGGCGAATAAACTGAGGTGTTGGTGTGTGTGTGGGGTGTGTGGGGTGGGTGCGTCGTGTGTGTGTCACTGTCCACATGCCCCCCCATCCTATCCCAATGCACCCCATCCATACTCAGGTCACTGCCCCCCCTGCCGGTCAACGGAGTAAACCAGACTGGTCAAACGGAGGAAAGCCAGACCGCTCGAAGGAGGACCAACGCTAATGGGGGGAAAAAGAAGGTGTTCCTTCGTTCCTTACCTGTTCCACTGCCCCCCCCTCCTGTCCACTGCCCCCCCCCATCCGTCCAATGACCCCCATCCATGTCCACGCCCACCCTCTGTCCACTGCCCCCCTCCTGTCCATGCCCCACCCTCCTGTCCAATGCTCCCCCCTCCTGTCCACTGTCCCCCCCTCCGTCACTGTGACCCCCCCCATAGTCCACTGCCCCCTCCCTCCTGTCCAATGCCCCCCCCTCACCTGTTCCACTGCCCCCCCCATCCTGTCCATGCCCCACCTCCCTGTCCACTCCCACTGCCCCCCCCTACTGTCACTGCCCCCCCCCTCCTGTCCATACTGCCCCCCCCTCCTGTCCACCTGCCCCCCCCCCCTCCTGTCCTCCATGCCCCCCCCCTCTGTCCATGCCCCCCCCCCATTCCGTCACTGCCCCCCCACCCCCTCCTGTACACTTGACCCCCCCCTCATGTCCACTGGCCCCCCCCTCTGTCACTGCCCCCCCCATCCTGTCCACTGCCCAAACCATACCCTGTAAACAGCCCACACACCACCTCTGTCACTGCCCCCCCCCTGTCCACTGCCCCCCCTCATGTCCACTTGCAGGAAATGCAGGGAGGATCCAGCCTTTGAGGCGCCCCCCCTCCTTGACGCCCCCACACTCCTTTGACGCCACCCCCCTCCCTTTGACGCCCCCCTCCATTTGACGCCCCCCCTCCTTTGACGCCCCCCCCCCTACCTTTGGACCGCCCCCCCCCCCTCCCTTTGACGCCCCCCCTCCCGTTGACCAGCCCCCCCACCCTCCCTGACTGACGCCCCCCCCCACCACCTCCCTTTGACGACCCCCCCCCTCCCTTTGACGCCCCACCCCCTCCCTTTGACGCACCCCCCCTCCCTTTGCCCGGCCCCCCATCCCTTTGACGCCCCCCCCTCCCTTTGACGCACCCACCCCCTCCTAACTTTGAAGGCCCCCCCCCTCCATTTGTACGCCCCCCCCCTCCCTTGAGACCCCCCCCTCCTTTGACGCCCCCCCCCCTCCCTTTGACGCCCCCCCTCCCTTTGACGCCCCCCCCTCCCTTTGACGCCCCCCCCTCCCTTTGACGACCCCCAACTCCCTTGGAAGCCCCCCCCTCCCTTTGACGCCCCCCCCCTACCTTTGACGCCCCCACCCCCCCCTCCCTTTGACGCCCCCCCCCTCCCTTTGACGCCCACCCCCCTCCCTTTGACGCCCCCACCCCCTACCTTTGAGCCCCCCCCCCCCTCCCTTTGACGCCCCCCCCCCTCCCTTTGACGCCCACCCCCCTACCTTGACGCCCCACCCGCCTTGACGCCCCCCCCCCTGCCTTTGAAGCCCCTGCGCGACACAATGACGACGCCGAGCACGCACACACTACTGACGCGCACCACAAAGCGCTGACGCAGCAACCACGGACCTGACTGAGGCACACACTGACTGTGTGTGCGTCATCAGTCCTCCTTGTGTGTGTTGCCGCTTCAGCCTTCAGGACTACTGCCGATTCCCCCCGCCGGGCCTTCGCCCAAACTACACAGGATGACGAAAAGCCTACATGAACCCGCTGTAACAGGGAGGAGGGAAGGGGGGGACATGGATTAGATTGAATGTGCCTATTCTTTACCGGACAAAACCGAGGACACGGGCGCCCGAGGATGAGAGAGGCAACGGGATACATTTACATCCGCGGACAACGACGGCGGCGTTCTACTCAGCTAGCCCTTCCTATATATACTATATATAACTATATACTTTATATTTATAATACTAAATTAAGCGAAAGAAGAGGAGAGAGCGCACGCCCATAGCGTATAAAAGTATATTTAATGAAGGGGAGGGGGGAGGGAGGGGTAAAAAACCGCACTTACAAGAAGTACAATAAAATCAAGCATATGTGATAATAATCACCACCATCCGGTCTAGCTGCAAGCTCTTGGGGCAGTCCCAGGCTCCGTTGGTGAAGGAGCAGCGTCTCAGCAAATTCCAGGACTGATGTAGGTCATCCGGTCAAATTGCAGACTTTGGGGGCATTCCCAGGCTCCGTTGGCGAATGTGCAGCGTACCAGCAGTTTCCCAGGGCTGGTGTGCTGTAAATAGTCCCAGACAAAAGTTCCGTATGGGTAGTGCCTGCAGCACTAGCGCTAGGATCAATCCGCTCCTGCGCTGTGTCTGTCTGTGTGTCTGTCTGTGTGTCTGTCTGTGTGTCTGTCTGTGTGTCTGTCTGTGTGTCTGAGTCTTTGTGTGTGTGTGTGTCTTTGTGTGTGTCTGTGTGTGTGTGCCTGTGTCTTTGTGTGTGCGCGCAGGCCCATGTGCGGGCAGGTCAGTAGCTGTTTGAGTTTCTGCAGGTCTGTGTGTGCAGGTCAGTGGCTGTGTGAGTAGGTCAGTGGCTGTGTGTCTGTTGGTCTGTCGGTGCAGGTCAGAGAGAGAATGGAGGGGGGGGGAGAGAATGGAGGGTGGGAGTGAGAGAATGGAGAAATGGAGGGAGAGAATGGGGGGGTGGGGAGGGAAGAGCATGGGTGGGAAGGGGGAGGAAAGGAAGAGAGACTGGGTGAAGGGCGAGAGAAAATGTGGGAGGGGAGGGATAGAGAGAATGGGGGGAATGTAGAGACAGAATGGGAAGAGGTAGAATGAATAATACAGCATCAATGGTGACACTATTAGATAAATATCATTATAATATTAATTTTTTTAGTAATGTCACTCGTTGTATTAATAATTTTCTTTTGTTTCCCGGTTTTTTATTTTCAAAATCTGGTCACCCCAGTTAATAATATCAACTGAACCAGACAACAACCTATAGTGTAAAGATACTGTAGATGCCAATGTATGTATGTCTTTATTTATATAAAGGCCCGCAGTGTACTCAGCGCTTTACAGCAGAAACAATACAGTACAGGGAATTATATTACAATAAGTGCAACAAACAAAATCAGACAATAGGAACGGAAATCCCTGCCCTGGAGAGATTACAATCTAAGTGATGCAGTGACTACAATGCCCATGTAATCTTCTGCCATAAGACCCGCATAAACAAGACTCAATTGCTCCATTTTGTGTCATATATTGTCAGTCAAAAATACTATTCATATCATTTCCCAAGCACGCGGCCTTGGTGTAATATTTGTCTCCTCTCTTTCCTTCTCCTCTCACATTCAGGCTGTTGATAAATCTGGCAGATTTTCTCTCTGCAACATTTCCACAGTCTGCCCTCTCCTAAAACTCTCCTGCATACGCTCATCTTCCCACTATGGAGACTTTCTCCTCTCTGGCCTTCCCTTCTCCCAGTGCCACTCTACACCTATTCAAAACGCAGTTACTAGAATTCTCTCACTCTCTTTTTGATCTGTCTCTCTCCCTCTTCTCATGAGATCCTTTCAGTTTCTCCCCATCAAACACTGCATTACTTAGCAGATTCTCGTTCTCTCTGCGTTCCTCTATCCCCTCGTAAATCTCAGCTTTTATCTCCTTCTAGCTCTGCTGAGGGCCGTCTCCTCTCTCCTCAATTTGTCTCTTCAGTACTCTCACATCTAAGGCTACGTCCCGTCCTCTCTCTCACTCATTTTGATCTGACTCTATCCTTCTCATGGGATCCTTTCAGTTTCTCCCCATCAAACACTGCGTGATCGGGACCTTTAAATGCAGAGGGATACCGGCACCTCATAAAGGGGGCTGTATCTCGGGAAGCAGGGGGTCCCCGGACCTGAAACCAACGCGGTTCAGCTCCGGAGACCCCCTGCACATCTACACTATGAATAAAAATGTATTTTAAATCATTTTTAATGTGCCGATGTTTGCGCAGAGAGAGCAGCGGATCTCTCTCTTCTGCAAACACATCTCGCCAGGGGACGGCCTATAGTATTATTGATGTGCATATACAGTACTGTATGTGTATGTAAGGGGTTATAGGGGTTGTTGTTATACAGTATATATATATATATATATATATATATATATATATATATATATATATATATATATATATATATATATATATATACTGCATTACAATTCATGAATTTATGCCATCTGGCGGACACGCGAAGCATTGTAGCCTATTAAATCCTGAACCATTATCAATTAACACATCAACCGCGCGTCAGCCGGGCATGACCCGTGGCTGGGAAAGCAAAACAAACACGGCATGCTCCGGGTGAACAGCGTCGCATTCCAGGAACAAGCCGGTGACTTGTTAGAATAATGTGTGCCGCGGCAGTACCATGCCCTTACCACCTGACGTACGTTTCTCGTGGCTACGCTTTTTCGAAGGTGGCTCCGCCCAGTCAGCGTCAGGATATTTATAGGTTACTTGTTGCTATGACAATGGGCTCAGCATTAACCCTTATCATTGCTGGTTGATATTGAAATCGCGCTAGTCTGTAAGGCACTGACAGCACCGCAGTGTGCATGTTAGTACAGCATCTACACTGCCACTCCTTATCTTATTGTATGTGACCAATCTCATAATCATTTGTAATATTACCATTAAAGGGCTTTAAGAATACAACTTATCACACTACACTGCGAGTGCATTCAAAGGGGATTTCTTTTTGTATCACTTATGCCTATTAGCCCTATTGCCCCACAGTGAACCAACTTCAATTATCAGGCAGCAGCGGGAGTCTTCCTTTCCTAACCCCTCCAACCCCGTCCACTTTTCCTTCCCTACCCATAGTGCTCTTTGGGTAATACCCAGCATACATCTCACCATATTTCTTTGCATTGTCTGAAGCTTCTGAATTATCTTCACTTTAAGGGTCTCAGTTTCACATCCATACATGAGCTCAGGCAGTGTCCTGGAACCAGATTCCATATTCTCTGTCTCCCTTTGCAGCTCATGGGATTCAATTCTCCCTAGTTCAGCTGCCTGTTATTTTCCCTGTCTCAGCAGCTAGCTGCATGAGAAAAGGCAACATTATTGCTACATGTTGTTTTCATAGCCTGTGTTGGTTGCCTGCAGCTTATATTCTCCTAGCTGAGAGTGGGCTATTCCTACCCCCCTCTCCTTGCTGACAGTTAGGATAGTCTCACTTCACTTCGTGTGACCCTTGCTCCTCACTTCCTTTTCACCCTGGACTCTGAGTGAGTAACTGCCTGCTATTTACCCCAGCAAGGCCTATCTGTTTTACACTGTCTCATCCTTGATGCACTGCACTTCAGACAGAGCAGCACTCTCTACCTACATTACATCTACAAGTACCTTTCTCCCTGTGATTTTCCCTCAATAAAACTAAGAAAGAGAAAAGGACTTGCTTGCGCTTTGGAAGAGGGAAGACATGAGTTAAGCTTACTGGAACTAATCATACATCATTCGTGACCCTGGTTTCAGGAAAGGCAGAATACACTGGTCAGACAGGGGAAGGGTCCCTTACATTTGTTTTTACGTAATGTGTTTTTATCGCATCTATTGATTGTCAGATGCCCATAATTCTGCATTTCCAACCTTTATACGTGTCTGAGAGCCATATTGCACTTCTAACTCTGCTGCATGTGGCTTGTTCCAGAACACCCAGCAGGCCTGGGGACTTCCTATGAGGGGCAATTAACCATGAATATTCGCTAAATGTGACCATGCTCCTTGTAACAAGGTAACACTCCTTTGTGCAGACAAAGTGGAAAAGGTACTCACCAGAGACAGGAAATGGAACAGTTTCACGCTTTATTGGGGTCAGATGTTCCTCAGTGTTCGGCTCTTCTTTCTCCGACTTAATCTCTAATCCCTCCGGTACAACCACTGGGAAACCTGGCAATAAGAAAAGGAAAATCCATCATGCAAAGCTGGGAGTGGGGGCGCTTCTTGTGATTTCACCTACTCTGATATTGGTATAATATACTACCTCTTGTAAAGAAATGTATTACTAGTCATTCTAGCAGAAAATTAATTGGAGTTGAAGATATATTATCTTATCTTCTTACCTGCTGATGGTTCTATAATAAAACAGGATTTGTGTGGGTGTTTGACTCGCATAACTGTCAATATTTCAAAGACACCAAAATATCTCCTCTACTCACTTAAGTGTGGATCCATGTTGGCAGTGGCAGTGGCAGTGCTGCTCTGGAGGTGCTGGCAGTGAGCAGCGCTGCTCTGGAGGTGCTGGCTGTGGGCAGTGCTGCTCTGGAGGTGCTGGCAGTGGGCAGTGCTGCTCTGGAGGTGCTGACCAGAGGTTCCTTGATCTATATTTATTGGATGACAGCTGTGCCTGTATAAAAGAGAAAACAGAATTGGAATGATCTGTTTTATTGGACAAATATACTGCATTTAGTATGCACTTTCCAACCTAAGATTATTAACCCGAAAAGAGTCATAAAAGACAGGGGCACAAAAACAAACAAAAAAAACAACAACATACGGTCCATCCTCAAACAGGAACTTCAATTCATGGCTAGGAAGCAGGACCTGGGGGACCTCTATGGCAATTGAAATGTTATGTTACAAACAGAACTTCAGTGCCCTCCTGGACTTAAACAGGATATTGCTGCCCTAGGCCAGAGAACCGATGCAGTGGACCATAAACTGGATGAGTCCATTAAAGCCCAAAACAAAAGAAAAATTGGAAGTACTCCAAAAACAGGTCTGTAAGATCTTGGAGATACTGGAGGATTCTGAGAACTGGGAAAGGAGAAACAATATCAAAATCAGAGGCATCCCCGAGTCAATCACAGATCCAGAAGAGTTTTTCCAAATGGTTAAACCAAGTCCTACCTGACCAAACTGGGGAGGCCTTACAACTAGACTACCGTCACAGGGCTCTATGACCGCGCCCACCATCCTCAGAACCTCAGAGATGCCATCCTCTGATTCCACTACTTCAAAACCAAGGTGGCCTTCACACACACGATGAGGGGTCCTTCCGATCTGGTTTTCGAAAAAATCCCTCTTATAGTCTTCCAGAATCTATCACCACTGACACTGGCTAGGCGCAGGGGCTTCCTGCCGATCCCGACCAGGCTGAGGGCGGGAGTAAAATACCTCTGGGCCTTCCCGTTCAGGTTAGAGGTGGTCAAATAAGGCAATACCATTGCTATGAGAGACCTGGACGAAGGCCCAGCTTTCTTCCAGTGACAAGGCCTTGAACTTCCAGCTGGGAGAGACGTCACAGAAAAACAATAGCACTCAGTGAGTTTATCCTGGCTAGGCCCGGTGACCAGAAACACGGCCACTAAACATGCTTAGCTGGTCAAGCCACATAGACACTGACAGCCGAAAACTCACTCACTCCCTAGCTAAGCTTTCCTCCTTTATTCAGACCATAGCCGGATCTGGGGCACTGATCCTCCGTTCGCGCTCTGGAGCGAACCTACCGTTCAATTGCTACACTGACTGCTTCCTGGGCAGTACGTCTAATTTGAGCACAAATAGACCTGCCCGAGTCCCGAATAATCACAGAAGGATTACGCCAAACTTGTATATGACAGGGCTTACCATCCCTCCCGTCGATGGAATTTATGGCCGCCTCTCCACTGTCTCAGGTACCTCCTTCCATCCCACCGTGAATAAAGCACCCCAAGAATAGGGCCTCACACTTTTTTTTGTTTCAAATTTTTTTATTAGGCATTGATACAATACACATTATTACAGAAATATCTTGGCCTAATACAGGGTTTATCTTTTTGTCGTTAACAGAGAAAGTCTCAACGCTCCCCCGACCCTTCTCCTTAGGTCGACAGGGCTAGCGTGAGGGTGGAAACAGAAAGAGAGAGGGGGAAAAAGAGGGGGGGGGGGATTGGTTCCATCCTCAGTTTCTGGTGTTGGGTTTCTCTCATGTCTCATCTATTGCTTCTTAGGGGTAGGCAAGGTTTAATCTGCTGTTTGGGTCAGCCATGGTTCCCATATTTTATAGAAGGATACCGTTGTCCTTTTCAGAAAGGCTGTTAGCTTCTCCATTACCATTACCTCTTGTATTCTTTTCTTTACTGTTTGCTTAGGGCCTCACACTCTTTAAAGAATCTCTGCCTTGGTGGAGGGAGGAATGTGACTGGACGAGATGGCAAGTGGAGTGAGCCCATTGTGGCGGTCTGGACTGGAGAGGGGGTGGGGGGGGGGGCCCTCTACTCTCTCCCTTCCATCACCCCGGGAGTGATGTCTTGTGTTGTTTACCTATGGTGGGTAAAAGTGTTAAGTTTCAGGTTTCAAAGACACTCCGGTTCGCTCTATGGATTATTGAAACGTTATATTGTTTTCAGAATTCTGTTGTGTGCGGTAATAGTACCTATTATTATGGTTTGTGGGGCCTTGGAAGCTTGTGAGACGGCAGTTCCATGGCTTCAAGTTAGTTTTCCCCTACACAAGGGGAGGGTAACTTTGCTCCCCCACACAAGTCCCTTGGTACCCCTAATTTCCCTAATTTTAAGACCTGCTAAGGAACAGATGATTGTTATTGTCTTGATATGTAAAACCATGGAATTCAAAGAGGGTGTACTTTCTTTTTCACATGACTGTATGGTTGAAGCTTCCCGAGGGCCCATACTATAGCCAGACACACACTCTCAACCGTAGCATAAGCAGCCTCCCAATCGAATAACTTGCGGCTCAGGTACACGATTGGGTGTTCAACCCCATCGGCACCCACCTGACTCAACCCTGCACCAATGTGAAAGTTAGAGGCATCAGTTTGAATCAGGAACTGCTTATCATAGTCAGAATGCTAGGATCAGAGCGCTTGCCAGGGAAGCCTTGGGAGCCGAGAAGGCACCCTCACACTCCGGTGACCAGGTTACCGTGCGAGGGAGCCTCTTTTTAGTCAGGCCAGTCAAGGGTTTGGCCATAACACTGTAATTGGGTACAAATTTGCAGTAATACCCAGCGGTCCCAAAAAGGCTAGCACCTGCTTCTTAGTTCTGGGAACCGACCTCCCCACAATGGATTCCACCTTGGCGGGCTCAGGTTTGAGATGCCCTCCGCCTACCCTGTGCCCGAGATATAAGACCTCTGCCATCCCTACCTGGCTGTGAGGATCCGCCATTCCGGTAGTTCAAACCCATTAGCCCTCACCTGTCCGCCAGGATCCAAAGGCACTCAGTGAGGGCATTTCAGTGGCGGTTCGCATACGCGGCGCGCAGGCTTCGTTCGTCTCCGCGGGTCCCATTCCCGTCCTAGTCCCAATGACACGCGACGCATGAGCGGTGCGCGCTCTCCTCGGCGTCCTGTGGTCTCCACCTCCGCTTTGACGACAGAGGCACAGCGATCAATCGCGGGACTCCCATCTCTTCGGGTCACGCATCCGGTCTCTGCCCCCGCAATGACGCACATGCCGTGGCGTGCACGGTTAGCGTTGCGACCGGGTCGCCAGTCTGATGCGCGGCGCTCGTGCAGTCACTAGTGGCTCCACCTCCACCCCTAAATCGGTTGCACAAAAGGGCGCTCCTGCACGATCCAGCAGCCCATCGGTGAAGGTACTACTGCTTCCTGGATGCCTTACATTGGTGGGAGGTTCTTTATATGCCGTCTAAACATCTAGTCTTTGTCGAGCATAACCTTGGTTTGTGACGCTGCATCTCGCTGCAATTCTGTATCCTGCCTTACTCTTGCTGCCTGACTCTGCATTGGATGTTGGACTGTGTGATACTCTCCTGCACTGGCTTTGGCTTTACTACTACTCTACTCTCTCCAATCCTGACCCCGGCTAAGTACCCCAATGATCCGATACTCTCCACTCCTAGACCTGGCAAGTACCACCTTTACGCTGTCTTCTATACTCCTGACCCGGCTTGCATGACCAGCCTACGCTCTAGACGCGCCCTCGCGGTTGTGGGCCGCGTTCTATACCAATCCCTATTTCAGCCCCGCGGTCGCGCCTCGTTTGTGGTGAGCTACGCGTTACCGTATGCTCGGCATACCCCGCTGAGGTAGGAACAAACCACGCTGAGGTAGGAAGAGTCCTGCGCACGCACGCCAGCGTCCTGTCCAGTCTTGGTCACTAGATTCTAATTTGTTTTCAACACCTGAGAACCCTCCAGGAGGATTTCAGGGCCCTGTCCCTCCGTCTACAAGGGCCACATATGGACCCCTCACAGCTGGTTGCTAGCGCCATGGCCATGCCTTCTTATCTGTTCGAACCCCGGCTCCCCACGCCCAACTGATATGGCGGGGATCCTCGCGAGTGTCAGGGTTTCCTAAACCAATGCTTCATTCAGTTTGAGATTAATCCTTCCTGCTTCACTTCTCGTTCCAAGGTAGCCTACATAATCTCTCTTCTCACATATGATGCACTTGCCTGGGCTTCTCCTATCTGGGAGCGAAGGTCCGACCTCACCCAAAGCATTGGATCCGCCACCAAGGAATTCCGCAGGGTGGTCGACACACCAGGCCGAAAGGTATCTGCAGCTTCTGCTTTATTCTATATTTCCCAGTGCAATTGGCCAGTCGCTCGTTGTGCACTCGAGTTTAGGACCATTGCCGCAGAGACGGACTGGAACGATGAATCTTTGTCTGCTGCCTTCTGGCAGGGCCTGTCTGAAACCGTGAAAGATGAACTTGCTACGCATGAGCGACCCACCAATCTGGAAGCCCTCATTGCTATCTGCATCAAGTTGGACCATCGCCTTCAGGAAAGAAGGACAGAGAGGAGACTTCATCACACGGCTCCTACCAGGATAACCCCCAGCCAGTTGAGCCAGTTCCAACTACCTGTCATGGACCCGTCTGAACCTATGCAGTTGTGAAAGGGTAGTGACCCCCCGCTCGGAGAAGCAATAGATGCAGGACTGTGTCTGTATTGAGGGGGTCCTGAACACTTCGCTTTCTCTTGCCCCAACAAGGCGGGAAACGCAAGATTCCCATGAGGTCTAGGGGAATCTCATTGGGAACTATCTCGTTATCCCCTATAGCCACTTCTAATCCCACAAGGATTCTTGTTCCTATCTCCCTGTCAGGAGAGGTATCTTCTGTCTCCACATTGGCCTTTCTTGATTCATGATCTGGGGGCAACTTTATAGATCAGAACTTTGCAGAGAGCCACAATATTTCTTTTGTTCGCAAGAAGAACCCCATTGCCTTGGAGGCTATTGATGGCAGACCACTTCAACCAGCGTTCATTTTTTTGGAGACTCTGATTCTCCAGCTGAGGTCAGCAGATAACCACTTTGAAGAGATTACATTAAACGTCATTCACACTCCGTCCATAGCAGTGATCCTGGGTCTACCCTGGTTACAGGTCCATAACCCTCAGATTGATTTGCTGAACAAAGAACCTATCCAGTGCAGTCCATACTGCGTTCAAAATTGTCTTGAGGGTTCAAGTAGTGTCTGCGCAACTACCTTATCAGAGAACAAAGAAATGGTACTATTGCCGGAGGAATATACCGAGTTCAAGGATGTCTTCGATAAAGTCAAGTCTGAAATACTTCTGCCACATCGTCCCTACGATTGTGCTATCGAATTGCTCCCTGGTACCACACAGAGGAGCCTCCTATCCATTGTCTATGCCTGAGACTAAAGCCATGAAAGAATATATTGCCAAGAATCTTCAGAGGGGGTTCATCCGCAAATCCACATCTCCCGCTGGGGCCGGGGTTTTCTTCGTAAAGAAAAAAGATGGGACCTTGCGACCATGCATTGACTATCGGGGTCTCAACAAAATTACTATCAAAAACTGCTATCCTCTTCCTCTTATTTCAGAACTTTTTGATCGTCTTCAAGGTGCTAAGATGATTTTTTCCAAACTGGATCTACGCGGTGCTTTAAACCTTATTAGGATTCGTCAAGGCGACGAGTGAAAAACTGTGTTCAATACCAGAGATGGACACTACGAGTACCTGGTCATACCTTTTGGTCTTTATAATGCCCCAGCTGTGTTTCAAGATTTTGTCAATTAAATATTTAGGGATCTTCTCAACTCTTTTGTATTTGGACGATATCTTGATCTTTTCTAAATCTATGCAGGAACATATGGAACATGTCAAACAAGTACTTCTTTGTCTGTGTGAGACACATTAATTCCATAAACTCGAAAAGTGTCATTTTCACCAATCTTCTACAGTCCTTAGGATACATCATTTTGGATACCAGCCTTACGATGGATCCTGCCAAGGTCAAAGCAGTCTTGGACTGGCCCCAACCCACTACTCTTAAAACTGTTCAACGCTTCCTGGGTTTTTCCAATTATTATCGCAGATTTATTCAGAATTTTTCGTCTCTAGTAGCTACTCTGACGGAAAAGGGAGCAGATCCCTTGTCTTCATCCTCTGCTGCAGTCGTCTTTTGATCTCTTAAAAAAAGCGTTCGTATCCGCCCGGTTCTTGTTCATCCTGACCCTAAGCTCCCCTTTACCCTCGAGATGGATGCATCCGATGTCGGAGTAGTTCTCTCCCAGAGGAAGAATCCACAGGCCAGGTGGCACCCCTGTGCTTTTTTTCTCCAGGAAATTTTCTTCAGCTGAACATAACTATGATATTTATTTATTTATTTATAAAATATTTTACCAGGAAGTTATACATTGAGAGTTACCTCTTGTTTTCAAGTATGTCCTGGGCACAGAGTTAAGACAAATAATACATGGTTACAAATACAGTTACATAAATGAACAGGGTATACATTATATACATGACATTGCATGCACAGTTAAAGAAAATATATGTTATGGGCGAATTAAACAGTTACAGACCAGATTAAAATGTGAGAGCCTTAGTAATCGAGAACTTCTGGCCATGAAACTAGCCTTGGAGGAATGGAGACACCTTCAAGAAGGAACAGAGGAGCCTATAACAATTCTTACGGATCACAAGAATTTGTTGTATATCGAGGTAGCACGTCGTCTGGGAGCTCGCAAGCCAGATGGTCACTCTTCTTTTCAAGGTTCAACTTTATTATCTCCTACCTTCCAGGAACAAAACACGGCAACTGATGCCCTGTCTCGTCAGTTCTCGCTTGAAGATAATTCTGAGGACCAACTCAAATCTATTCTTCCATCCAAACTTATTCTTTCTTCCACAAACTTTGAAGCTCTAAAAGATATTGTTCTTCAACAAGACCAGATTCCTGATAATCTTACGGTTCCTGAGGGTCGCCTGTTCACTGCTCCTCCACTGCGCAGACAGGCCCTTGAATGGGGACATTCCTCCAAAATCGGCAGGTCATCCTGGGACCAAGAGGACATTGAATCTCATCTTATGGACCTTCTGGTGGCCTGGGATGCAGAAGGATGTTAAGAACTTTGTACTTGCGTGCCTAACTTGTGCCAGGACTAAGACTCCCAGAAACCTCCATTCTGGTCTACTGCTGCCATTGACAAAGCAGTACAAGCGAAACGTACGTCGGCGATTCATTACATCATCACGTCATAGGGGCGGGACATGTGCTCGCGATCGGAGCGCTTCCATCCCCAGTAGCTCCTCACATGGGGCTGCGCTACTTTAGTACTATGCAGAAAAGTTTTTAAATAGCAAACGTACCTCTGGCTGATATATTTGAGCATCCTGCATGCAGCTGAAGGTGCCCAGCCCCCTCTCAAGAGGTATGTTTGCTATTGAAGGACGAATGTATTCCGTGATCCATATCTGTGGACGTTTCATGTAAACAGGCACTGTTATAGCAGCTACTGACTGTTCCCTATACTGCATGCATACATGACACTCTATGATCTATACCTCCGAATCTTACATGTAAACAGGCACTACTTGTGCACTGTTATAGCAGCTACTGATACTCCTAAAATGTATTGAGTCATGTGATATCGGGCTACGCAGGTGTTCACTGTGACTACTTACCATAGAGCGCATTTGTCCACAACCTTACTGAGGGTACTCACTATATCACTCACCATATAACTGTGGTGGGGACATCAGTACTACTCTAGCTATTTTGGACAGCTGTGTATGACACTAGCACCTATCTTAGGAGTTCAGACAGTATAGCGACCACTATCCAGGTTTCATTCGTCCTATTTTAATTCGCTGCATACTGGCTCACAATAGTATTTCACTAGATCCACAGCGTTCCCATATTTTATCATTCTGAGTTACGACTCAAATAAAGAGATTTTTTATTATTCACTCACTCCTCCCATTCAACACATGGTTCCTAGGTACACCTGTTAATATATATAGTGTGTGAGTGCTCTCCTTGGGGCTCTTTTTCTTTCGTTATATATATATATATATATATATATATATATCTACTGCTGCCATTGCCTGTTCCTGTTCGGCCATGGACACACTTGTCCAAGGATTTTGTTGTGGATTTACCAGTATCTAAAGGTATGAACACAATTCTTGTAGTAGTGGTGGATCGGTTCTTTAAGCAATCACATTTTATGCAGCTCATGGTCTGCCTAGCTCTCCCAAACTTGCAGAGGTATTTATCAAGGAGATCTTCCGCCTGCACGGAGTTTCGGTAGTAATCGTACTGTATCTGACAGAGGATCGCAGTTCGTATCTAAATTTTGACGCTTTTTTTGTCTTCATTTTGTCTGGGCATATCCCTTAATTTTTCATCCGGGTACCACCCACAAAATACTGTAATGGTCAGACGGAGAGGACAAACCAGTCTTTAGAACAATTCATTCTGTGTTTTGTGTCCGATTCCCAGGACGATTGGTCTGAACTTCTTCCTTGGGCAGAATTTGCACATAATTTTCATAGTGAATCTACCACAGAATCCCATTTTTTCATTAATTATGGGTTCCATCCCGCTTCTCTTCCTCTCTCAGTCTCTACCTCTGGAGTATCAGCCGCTGATGATAGGATCCAGGAACTTCAAACTCTTTGGAAGAGGATCCAAGGGAATATTAAATCAGCCGTCGAGAGGCAAAAACGTCAAGCTGATCGCCATTGCAGACTAGCTCCAAAATTCAGGCCTGGCGACAAAGTCTGGTTATCCTCCAAGAACATTAAGCTGAAGGTCCAGTCAATGAAGTTCACTCCTAGATTCTTCTGGCCATTCGCCATCTCTGAAAAGATTAATCCAGTCGCTTATCGGTTGTCCTTGCCCCCGTCCATTAGAATTCCGTCCATGTTTCGCTTCTCAAGCCAGAGATCCAGAACACACTCGGTTGCCGTTCTACCCATCACCTCCGTTATGGTACAGGGGCAGCCCGAATACAAGATTCAATCCATCCTGGATTCCAAATTCTCCAGAGGCTCGCTGTACTACCTGGTTTACTGGACGGGATTCGGTCCAGAAGAGAAGTCTTGGGTTCCTAGTCATCAGGTTTATGCAGCAAGGATGATCAGGAGATTCCACTTGAACTTCCCAGAAAAGCCTTCATGGAGTCGCCCAGAGGTCACTCCTAGAGGGTGGGGTACTGTGAGGCTTCCTATGTCTCCGCAGGTCCCGTTCCCGTCCCAATGACACGCGACGCACGCGCAGTGCTCGCTCCTCTCGGTGTCCTGTGGTCTCTGCCCCTCGTCTCCTCTGACGACAGAGGTACGCAGCACAGCGGTCACGCGCGGGACTCCCATCTCTCCTCGGTCCCTCCTTCATTCTCCGCCTTCGCACTGACGCGGTTGCCATGGCGCGCACAATTGTCACGCGACTGGGGCGCCAGTCTGAGGCGCAGCACACGCAGCAGCCTATCAGTGAAAGTGCCATTGCTTCCTGAATGCCTCCCATTGGTGGGAGGTCCTTTAAATGCCCTGTCTGAACTTCCAGTCTTTGCCGAGCATAACCTTGGTTAGTGACGCTGTATCTCGCTGCAGTTCTGTATCCTACCTTACTCTTGCTGCCTGACTCTGCATTGGACCTTGGACTCTGTGATACTCCTGCACTGACCCTGGCTTTGGTATACGATGATCCTGCTTTCTCCTGCGCTGACCCTGGCTTTTGCTTCACTACTACTCTACTCTCTCCTATCCTGCCCACGGCTACGTACCCCAACGGTCCAATACTCTCCATTCCTAGACCCGGCAAGTACCACGTTTACGCTGTCTTCTATACTCCCGACACGGCTTGCAAGACCATCCTACACTCTAGACACGCCCTCACTGTCGGCGTTCTATACCAATCCCTACCTCAGCCCCGCAGTCGCGCCTCATTTGTGGTGAGCCACACGTTACACTGGCACTTAGCTGGCTTTAACATTAGCCTGGCCTCCTGGATGCGGGCTAGGACTGCCGCTATATGAGTAAGATGGTCAGTTCAGGAACTACTAAAGACCGCCAGGTCGTCTAAGTACCCATGTATTCCGTCTAGCAGCCGGTTTACCAGACGCTGGAAGGTAGCCGGTGCATTCTTCATCCCAAATGGCATGACGGAAAACTGATACAAGCCACTTGGGGTGATGAAGGCAGACTTCTCCCGCACCTCCTGGGTCAGTGGGACCTGCCAGTAACCCCGGCTCAGATCCATGGTGGTCTGATGTCTTGCTCCAGGGAGCTCGTCTAAAAGCTCATCCATCCGTGGCATGGGATAGGCATCCGACACGGTCTGGGCATTTAAGTACCTGGTTGTCTATGCAGAACAGGATGGTTCCATCCTCTTTGGGAACAAGGACCACTGGCGAGGCCCAGGGACTCTGTGACCTGGAGATCACTGCCATCTCCAAACATCTCAATCTCCATGCTCCACTATACCTCCACAGACACTCAGTAGGCAGACTTCCAAAGGGGCCTCTGATCACCAGTGTTGACCGGATGATTAGTGAGGTGAGTAACGTGTAGCTCACAACAAACCAGACACGACCGTGAGGCTGAGGTAGGGAATTTGAATAAACGTCAACCCACAACCGCAAGGGCGCGCCTAGAGTGTAGATTAGTCTTGCAAGCCGGCTCAGGAGTATAGAAGGTATAGTAGTCGTTTATAGTTGCTGGGTCTGGATAGGAGAGTAGCGCATCATTGGGGTACTTTGCCAAGGTCAGGATTGGAGAGTGGAGAATGGTCGTAAGTAAGCCGGGTCAGCAGAGGAGAGAATGCGGAGTCCAAAAATGTAGCAGGGTTCAGGCAACAGCAGAGACAAGACAGGATGCAGCAAGGCACTAGGCAGGATGCAGCAAGGCACAGCGTCACATACGTTATGCTCAGCAATGAGTGAATGAGCAAGGCAGGCATATAAGGAGCCTCCCTCCAATGGGAAGACAGGGTGGAACCAAAAGGGGAAAGTGTGGATAGGCTGCTGAGTCACACAACTGCGCCCTATTGTACAGCCCGATTAGCCCTGGAGGTGGAGCTACGTCTGCGCATCGCCAACGTCAGAGGATGGTGACTCGGTCACACGCCACTCGCGCATTCCGCATGCCCGTCGCATGAGTGCGAACGAAGTCTGGAGGCGGGTCCAGAGAAGCCCAGATCCGCACTCATCACTGACGTCAGGGAAGGAGGTCCCGAATGTGCGTCACTCGCGCACTGCGCATGTCCGACATCAGGACGGGGGCGGAGCATGGGAACCGACGCAGGAGGGAGACTGGCTGAACGAGCAGGCCGCACGTCAGAGCGGGTGCAGAATTTGGGTACTGAACCCGCGGAGAGACAGACCGGTCACGTGTCATCCGTGCGTGCACGCATAGCGGAAACCGCCGTGGCATCGCGCCTCCTGAGTGCCTGACGGAATAGGATGGGGGAGGTGAGTTCCGCCACTCGGGGAGGTGAGTTCCGCCACTCAAGAAGGCGAATTCTCACAGTACCCCCCCACCCCTCTAGGAACGACCTCCGGGCAACTCCAAGATGGCTTATTCGGAAATTTCAAGTGAAACAGGCGGACCAGTCTGTGAGAGTGAACCCGGTGACTCAGGATCCATGACCTCTCTTCCAGGCCAAATCCCTTCCAGTGCACTAGATAGTGTAACGAGCCTCTTGAAAACTTGGAATCCAGAATGGATTGTATCTCATACTCAGGTTGACCTTGCACCATATAAGAAGGAGTAGGTGAAATAGGAACCGAATGTTCATTCTGGACAACTGGCTTAAGTAAAGAAACATGAAAGACGGACAGAATCCTCATTGAAGAAGGCAGCGAGAGCTGGTATGCGACCGGATTGATCCTTTCTGTGATGGGAAAAGGACCGAGTGTTACGCCGGTGCTGCCCGCAGACCAGACTCGTCCCTTATACTGAGGTGGGGACGTATATGTGCACGCACCCACAGCAGAAGGAGCGTGTCCGGAGTGTGGTGTTTTGGCGTTGCCAGGCCAGGTGTAAATAGGTGTAGCAATACTTGCCGGTACCGGTACAGAAGAGACGATCGTTGCCGTTAGCCAAGGTCAGAGAGAGAGAGATCCGGGAGGTCGAGGTCCAAGCTGTGGTCGAGGGATGAGAGAAGCTGCAAGGTCAAGTGGGAGCTGGGGTCCAGAGACAGAGAGGAACGTCCGCCAAGCCGGGTCGCAACCTGAATAAACGAAGAGCAAAGGGAGAGCCAGAATAGACGTCCATAAGCAGAGACTATGTCGAGCGATGTGGGAATGGCAAGACAGGCATTATATAGTTATCATATCCCCTCTTAGACGCCTCTTTTCTAATGTAAATAAATCTAATTTAGCTAGCCTCTCCTCAAATTAGATTGTCCATCCCCTTTATTAATTTGGTGTCTCTTCTCTGCACTCTCTCTAGTTCCATAATGTCTTTTCTTAGGATTGGTGTCCAAAATTGTGCTCCATATTCAAGGTGTGGTCTTACTAGTGCTTTGTAAAGGGGCATAATTATGTTTACTTCCCTTCCATCCATTGCTCGTTTGAAGCAAGATAAGATCTTGTTTGCCTTTGCAGCTACTGCATGACTTTAGGTACTATTGCTAAGCCTGCTGTCTACAAGCACTCCTAAATCCTTCTCCATCAAGGATTCCCCCAATATATCTCCATTTAATTTGTAAGTCGCCTTTTTATTCTTGCATCCCAAATGCATAACCTTACATTTATCTGTATTAAACCTCATTTGCCATTTACCTGCTCACGTTTCCAGTCTCTCCAAGTCCTTCTGAAGAGAAATTACATCCGGCTCTGATTCTATTACCTTACACAATTTAGTATCATCAGCAAAGATGGAGACTTTGCTCTCGATGCCAACCTCAAGCTCATTAATAAACAAGTTAAAAAGCAGGGGTCCCAGTACCGATCCCTGAGGTTCTCCACTCATGACTTTAGCCCAACCTGAAAAAGTTCAATTATGACAACCCCCCTGTTGTTTGTCCTTTAACCAGTTTTCAATCCAGGTGCATATATTATTACTGAGTCCAATTTTCTTTATGTTGTACACCAAGCATGTCAAACTCAAAGGCTACCACGGGCCAAATAAACAAGGTTTAAGTTTAGGTGGGCCGCAAAAAAACAAAAACTTCAATTTTCATAGAAACGTAGGTATATCTCGAAAAGTACAGTATATATAAAAAAAAAAAAAGAACAACGATAAAATTAATGTTTTCTTCCTGACACTTGGCATCTCTGACTCTCCCTCTGACTCCCTGACTCCCCTGACTAGACCTCTCTCTCTCATACTCTCCCTCTCAGACTGCACTCTACACAAGCCCACTGCTCCGACTCTCTCTCAGACACACACTCTCAGGACTCTCTCTCAGACACACACTCTCAGACTCTCTCTCAGACACACGCTCTCTCTCTCTCTCTCAGACACACTCTCTAAGACACACTCTACGACACATTCTCTCAGAGACACTCTCTCAGACACACTCTCTCAGACACACTCTCTCTCTCTCAGACACACACACACACACACAGATATACACACAGATATACACACAGATATACACACAGATATACACACAGATACACACACAGATATACACACACACAGATATACACACACACAGATACACACACACACAGATATACACACACACACACACAGAGGCCCCGAAGTACAAGGACTCCTCCATCGGACCAAACACTCTCCGAACTGCAAATAATGCTGGTAACAGGGTACAGTCTGTCGCGAAG
Organism: Ascaphus truei; assembly: GCA_036426205.1. Classification (NCBI taxonomy): domain Eukaryota; kingdom Metazoa; phylum Chordata; class Amphibia; order Anura; family Ascaphidae; genus Ascaphus; species Ascaphus truei. The sequence goes on from WSYH01001900.1 coordinate 82,231, forward strand.
AAAAGAAAAAAAAGAAAGAAAAAAGAGACAAAATAAAAAGGGAAGAAATGAATACACAAGTAAATGAAGAGAAAATAGAATGGACAAAGAGAGCACACCCCTTTTACTTCACTACCTCACTCTTTCCAAACCTAACAACTATATCAACTCTAATATCACAAATTACGACAAGTAGCAAACGCCCAAGCCAGGAAAAAAAAAAGTAAGAGACGCAACTGGCAGATACAGTATAAGAGAGGAATAAAAAGGGCTAAGAAGAACGGAAAGCTCTCGCAACGACTGACCTGAGCTACTCCAAACACACTTTGTATCCCATCTTTCACCCTAGATTATAATCTAACTTACCATCCCACTCCACATGTATGCTTTCTTTGTACACTATATAACTTGGCGCAACAATGGCAACGGAAACCGCAGCTGCCCTTTATCGACAGTGACATTACTTCATCTATTTCAAGACAATTTACCCAAGAGACTGGAGTAAAATCTGAATACAGGATATTGATAGAGTAAAAAGAAGGAAAGCATAGGGCAAGATCCTTTTTACCCCCACTAGCCAGGCGGCACCTGAAAATGAACACATTGGAATGTATTCCTAATCTGTGTCTGCTGCTAGAAAACAAAGTCAAAAGGAGAGAGGAATCAAAATCCTGACGAACCCCTAATCTCCAACATCCCCCCATTTATTTTTCTCCAATTCACAACCCCTGTCCCACCTGCTTCTACAACACCCCCCCCCACCACTATGCCTCCTCCTTTACTCTACCCCCCTACCATACTCGTGATACTCCAACCCCCGTTTCACCTCCTCCCTTCTTTTTGCCCTCCACCCGGAGCCCACTGGAGGCCTCCCTGACTTGCGCTCCCACCTTCCCAAAAGTGCCGGGTGCGTCTGGCCGCTTGGCTCCCGGTGGCATATATCCGCGCACCAACCCCCGCAGCAGACGGTAACACAGGGGGGCACACACGCACAACCCCATTACACATGTAAATAGGTGTCAGATTTCCCATTAGGCAGGCCTAACCGGTTCAGCAACATTTGGGTTGGCAAAAAGTGGTTCTGCCCCAAATTTAAATTTCCCCCGTCTTGCTCTATGGCCTATCGGACCACCTAGTGGGAACGGGACTTATTACGCTGTGCTGGCTTGCTCCGTTCTGTCACACCCCTGCATCTCCACTCAAAATCGCAGCGTCAAATGAACCGCCGCAGAACGTCATGAACACGAGGCACACGGCGCGTTACCCCGTTGCCATGGTTGTTGTGACGACCAACCGTTAAATGTCCGCATGATGTTCGTGTCTACCCATGGTAACTTGCCCATGCCCCGACATCACAGGTTAATGTTCGTTGGCGTCAGTTGACAGCGCGGATTATGAAGGCAGAAGCACGGCGGACAGGCATTAAGGCGACTGACACAAGCAAGCTGCCCGGTGGTACTGGTAAATTCGCCGCTGGGTGTACATTTTCCATATAAAGGCCACATATATGTGTGATTACAGCAATCAAATTCTAATACCGTTTGTAATGACTATATGTATTACCCCCTAACAACCCATTCCATTAACTATTACCTTATCCGTATATAGATTGGCAATTCCAACTTCTAGATGGCCTCGATCTTTATATATATATGTAAGAGGACATATAAAGTCACTCGTATATAATTACATATCAAAAAAGATTTCACAGGCGCACACATTACAATTTCATTCATGAAACAAACTACCATTGAGAATACCATGTCATGCACTGTGTGAAAACTATTTAATTCTATTAGGACTAAATACTCTTCTTTGCAATTTAAGAGTAAAGCAAATTCATTGCTACTAACAACTGAAGGCACCTGCTTAGCTTATGCAAATTTTCTCTACAAGTTTAAATGGTCACTGAAAAAAAAAATGTATGCATGCTTATAATAGAAATTTTGCTGACTGTATAACACACGGCATATGAGCGTAATAAAAAATCAGAGTCAAATCTTTTACAGAAATCCACTTCATTACCACACCAAAACAATGCGAAAATGTAGTGTATAGATATTTTTACCATTTAAATCAGTGGAATGATAGTGGTGAGTTGGTCATGCTATATATTGTTTTCTGTTTTTTGGTGTTTACTACTTTAGGAGTAGTGCTAATACATGGTCAACACATGTTCCCACACTCTCTGGAAAGAGTTGCTGTTACTAGGTAGACAGTGTTGCTTTCATACCTGGTGAGGTCCAGGAGTAGCCAGTGGTCCACGACTTCTTTGTTTTGTGGCGACAGGACAGGCCCTTTTGAGTGTTTTTTTTCTTTTACGATGTGACTGATTTGATGACTTTTGAGTGGCTCATTTGATGATCATGATGGTGCCCTCGGGGTGTCAGCCAACTCCCACCAGCTTCCCCACGCGCGGGCCCCCCACAACCCCCAAGGGTATCAGAGTCAGCCCCCCCACTCCAAACAACCCCACCAGTCTTTTTCCAACTTTGCCCAAATGGACTGAACACTCAGGAAGGGACCTATAGAATAGCAAAGGGTTTTTATTGGCTGTTGCAGTCACTGGTAGTTGTTATACACAGCGGATGAATGATGATAGGGATCCCAGGGTATGATGGTGCTGGCTCTCTGTTAATGGAGACGTTTTCATCTTTCCTACCAGACCAGCCATGAGGGACTGATGGCCTTCCCTTCCAGCGGGAGGAGACTGCCACATCACCTCCACTCATAGGAGGTGGATCCAGCACCTAACTACAAATTTGTTGCACTTCTCCATGAGGCATCTTAAGGGGAGCGGAACGGATCTGCACCCATGATAGGCTGCAACAGGTTCCTTTTTGGCTCACCACTACTTCTGTCACTCAGGAGTTTCAGAAGGACGGGGGTTAAAGCCCACCAGGATTGCGCCACACCATCGTAGCTCATGAGGATTACATGCAGGACAGGCAGAAAGGCAATCTGCGTCCAGACATGTACACTCTTGTGAAAAATACAAAAAAGAGGTGACTGTGAAAGTGAGGCAGCTAATACATGGTAAGACACACACAAAGATGAATACATTGTGAAATAAACAATATGTGACCTTATAAGTGTACAAGTACACTAATGCATGCGTCTGCAGCCGTCTCTTGGGGGGCTGGCCTCGACACCCCTAGAAACCTAGAGAAACGACAAAAGAACACAAGGCGCACAACGCACATAGTGAAGCACAATTAAAAAAGTGAATTTTACTAAAGGGATCAATAAGTCTATGCGTACATCGAATAAATAAAATAAAGCATAGAAGTTAGTGGCCGGTTCGGTGACAAACACGGCAGAGAGACACGCTGGAAACCGTCACTCTTCACCGAATGCAGGGGAGGAAACAGGAGACCAGCGGCATCTATCAGACAGGAGGGCCCTCTGATGCCGTGGAGTACACTCACTCCGTCCTCAAGGTGGTCCTATGATGGGTATTGTCCCAACAGTGTTAAGCTCCGCACCACAGGTCCCGTTATCAAGGCTACAGGCAGCCTCCGCAGTACTACCACCGCCAATGACAACAGCACGCTTGCTTCGCTAGTGGGGCGCTGCCCCGGTGACGTCACGGACTTCTCACTCAATTGCAAACCCAGAGGAGCTGCAACAAGCACGGCACAAAGCACACACGGGGCCGGCACCAAAGTTACACAAAACGCGGATAAGGCTGTCACCAGGGAACAGGGAGGAATAAACAAGGTAATCTGGCCCACAACTGGGGATTATAAAAAAGGAGCAGCAAAACACATTCCAACTGCCTGTTTCTGATGGTAACCAATACACAGTCACCTTATTCAGGGAATTACCAGGCTCAGATGGGGGAGACATACAGTACATACTATATACCAAACAACCCTCCAATCAAAATAACCGGCTGTCATATTACTTGCCACAATCCGTTGAAAGGTGCAGTTCAACATTGCCTCATTAAGGCCTCTGCACAACAGTGTCCAATTAAAAGAAACCAGAAACATATAAAAAAGTACAAAATTACAATAAAAACAACCTACAAATACACTAATATTTAGCCGACAGAATCTGAAAGAGAAAAGCACAATTACCGACATACAAGGGCGAAAATAAAGACACGAAACTGTATTTATCATATGGTGCTTCAAGATTAATACAGGGACCAAAATCAATTATCTTCATTTAACCCCTTAGGGGGTCAACGAACTCATTTTGGAAATCAAAAGGTTTCTTGGTAGGAGAGGCTTTGTAATTCTTGTCGCTCACCTTCCTCGCTTTAGGAACCACTTTAATGCCCTAAACTTAAGTTTTAGAAGGGTCTTTATTATGATTGTAGTTGAATAGTGGCGGGATTATTTTATGTTCCTTGCAGAGTTCTCTTATACAGTTGCAGGTTGCCCCAGAGCCTAAAAGATCAATTACTTTAAAACACAGTCTTTGTGGTAGGTTATCCCAGGGTCCCCACGGTAAACTGTGGAAGCACTGGCCCAACTTGAAGAAGTGTAACAGTGGTCCCCCGGTGGTTAACATTCCATTGGGGAGGGGGGCGTGGTCCCACCCACTTGCACAGGTCTATGTGAATTCTTCCAAGACGTGGGTACAAGGTCGCCAGACCATACCCTCGGGGTTGACCGCCCCATAACACAGTTATGTGTTCAGTACCATGGGGGTTCTAACATCTCAATGGTAATAAGGAGTCACTGCCTGTCTGGGACGATGATGCTGGGTAACACTCCCTGGAAAACATACCCTCAAGGGGGTTCGCACCAAACAAATTCTTCCTAGTAAGGCTTAGACCGCCTCCCGTACATTAATGGGGACGGCGGCCTGCGACTAGACCATTAGGAGCCCGGCCCCCAGCCCCAGCGTCTTCTACTCTCTGGCACTCAGCTATAAACCCATTTTAAAAGCTGCTGCCACTGCATTGCTCGCAAAGCCCCTGAAAGCTTGTCCTGATCTCAGCCAAGCGCCTCCAATGAACACATATTCCCCCACACCCTCTGGAACGAGTACACGCCACTGTTACATCCGGTATCATGTGTCTTGCCTTCAACCTGCTTGAGGGCTTCAGAAGAGCTGGTGTTCCGTGATGTTTGGGGGGACCAGGACAGGCTCTGATGCTCATGATGGTCTCAGGGTCGTCAGCGCATCCCCGCCTTCGTGGGCTACCACAGGGCTTTACTCCAGAGCAGCCCCCACCAACAACACAGTCGATTTCCCCCATGGCCTAAATGGACTGAACATTTAGGTACATGGTACTTTTAAAAGCAAAGGGGTTTATTTGGCTGTTGCAGTCACTGCAGTGTTATACACCGCGGATGGCCTGATCGATCAGAGGATCCCAGGCGCTCTGGATGGCTGCTGGCTGAGCTCTGTTAATGGTACGGAGATTTAATCTCTTCCCTGACCAGCCAGGCCCATGAGGGATCGACTGGCCTGTCCCCTCTCCCAGTCGGGAGGAGGCCCGACCAACACACCTCCACTCACTAGGAGGCGTTAATCAGCATCTAAACTACAAATTTGCACTTCCTCCACATTGAGGCATCAGAAGGGGAGGGCACCACTATCTTCTGTCACAAGGCAGAGTCAGACATGAGGGGGGTCACAAGCCCAAGCGAATAGTATGCCAAGCCTACTGTAGTAGCAGCACTTACATGACCCGGAGGGGCAGAGAGGAAGAGAGGAATCTGTTCTAGCCAGGTTACATACACATACATTGTGGGATACTATGAGTATGAAGTGAAATGTACTTTCAAATCTTTTAAAAAGAGAGTTTAAAAAAAGGGGATAAAAAGGAAACCCAAAAACTATTATGAAAAAAAAAACCATAGTTACATCAGGTGGAAGTCGTCCCACTTCCCCCAAAAAATTGTCGCAAGTAGTAAAAACAATTGCAGGTATTGTCAAACATCTTCTAAAGCTTAGCTAGAAAAAAAGCTTCTTTCTTTATTTTAATGGTCCTTTCATCTATGATCTTGTTTTTTTTTTTTGAGAAATAGAAGGCAAGGATCGCACCATACTGTCCAACTAAATGCAAAAAATATCTAAGAGTTCAACTCCCTATATGATATGGAAGGTTCACCATCATTAATGAATCTCTCAAAATTGCAATTTGGATAGGTTATGATGATATAATAAGAATCTTGTTGATCTTCAGAAATCATTGTCACTTATGTCTTGAGTTTTTATGTTTGCTCCGTATCGGTGACAAAAGTACATATTCATGAGAAGATAGTACTAACGAAAAACATGGAAAGGAGAATGACTCATAAATGTACGGCTCTGTTATGGCAACATGGGTGCAGAACTTTAATGTCAAATTCAGTTTCATACTGTAGGTATAAAATTAAGTATTGCGTAGAGTAAAAAAAACATGGAATGATAGAGGATAAACCACTATTAAAATGTTTACCTATGGTTGAGTAGTTTAATTTAAACTTCAGAGAAAAAAATGTTCATGAAATGAAGGTCATACTAGTTGAACAAGGATTATATGATTATGTTGCCACATAGGAACACCAGCCAAATTCACTATTTCTCACGATTCCACACCAAATCAGCACAAAAATAAAAGTGATGATTCTAAGAGATACATTGGATATAATGAAACACATCATATAATTTTTTTTTTTTTTTTAATAATTTGCTGTTTACTATTTGCTAGAAAAAATGAAGGGAAATGTCAGATTCTTCATTTGATTTTTCATAAGTACATTTCTATATTTGTGAATATGATTTTGTGTTACATGCAAACGTACTTATGCTCTTCAGTAACAACCATCCATCAAGTTAGCATAATTACATTTTTGACTAATTAAATTATATTACGAACAAGAAAAAAGAGGTGCATGCCTCCAATAGTGTGATCCTTTTAATGTAATTCATAAGGCAATATAGTAAAAGTTGCAAATAAGACAAATTACAATATAAAAGTATAAACAACATACCAATAGCATGGACTTGCAAAATTCACCTTTCAAATGGAAAATAGAAACAATTTATACCATGTAAGGTAACCATTAATATAGTCCATGGCATTGGATATGACATTTATACTTTTATATTGTCCTTTCTTCTTACCATCTTACTACATTATTACACTATTACTTTAAAAAAAAAGAATCACACGCAAGGGGTGGAACCAAACAATAGTCAGTATGATTTGCTTGTTAATACATTGTGACAGTTCCCTTTAAATCCACGGACCATGGACGTACTTTTTCGTTCTTACTTAAGGGCTACCCCACAAGCTAAGAGCATGCAAAAAATAACGTTCCTCGTCGCTCGTAAGACTTGCCCGTGTCGATCACGACATTGATTTTCTATGTCTCAGACGCATTTCTTCAATACGCCGCACATGCAATGGGTAATTCTCTGTAGTGTATGACAGTTCTGTGCACCGGTGTGGCAGCATGTTGTGACTCGTTACCGTGCATAGATATCCGTCACAAGCCACTCAGGCTGCCACCAAAGAACAAGAATTCACCCCCACTCATTCCCACTTTAATTTTCTTACCAAGTAGACGTGCTGGAAAGCAGCACGGCGGATTCAGGAACTGGAGACAGACTGGCAACATCTCGGGATTCAGTTATAGCGGCCGGGTGGTCAATCCCGTACATGGAAAAAAAGTGAGCCTGACGACAGGAGCATGCAGCCAGTGCACATTACCAAGCAGCCACAGAGGCAAACCACTGGTCAATGTAAACACCTATCGTGCTGCAAAGTTCTAGTGCTGTGATAACAGATTGGTGACCACGGATTGTTCAACATCTATCACAAGGGCTCACTCGGGCAATTACAGCAGTAGCCCTGAGACTATCCGCTTGCCTTGTCATGAACCATAACGGGTGCCTCCAGGGTCACTGCCTTAATCAGAGGTATTCTATGAGCGCAAATACACACCTGCTCCTCTTCCACCATCCACGTGACACACATGCCATGCCATGTTACAGCGCCTTTGTGTGAATATCATGAGCAGTGGCAGAGCAAGCAACCCATTGTGGAGAGTGAGCTAGGCAGCGCACCTCTGCTTAAAAGAAGCACTTATTTGTAAAGATTGTTATATATTCTATTTGTTTATTTTTTCACACACGGGAAGTACATCTGTGTTGTGAGTATTAAAGTGTTTTTTTCGCCCAACTTCGGTGCTGGAATTATTGTTGTACTCATCTGTAGGAATCATTATTGTACACTCCGGACCTTAATACACTCAAATATTACATGTAATAGAGTTCTGCACACAAACATATCCTACATTCCCTTTAATCATAAAAAGACAGCTAAGTGGTTTGCAGAAGCAATTCACCCCTGCCCATAATGTATAAAGCGTTTGGTTGAATTACCACCAATAATGTATGCTGGCTCGTTGGTTCCAAACTAACTATTTTTATTCAAAAGCCTAAAAGCTCTAGTGGATTAAACTGTTATAAAAGGGAGGATGGTTACATGTCAGCAAAGCGAAAAATAAAACAGTGCACATGTACCGGTTGCCAATATAAATATTCAGGCCTTAAGTCAGCCTTGGACGAAAGCACCTTTTGCAGCAATTACTGATATGAAATTTTTTAGATCAGGTCTCTACTAGCTGTACCAGGGGATGGTGAACATTTTTGCCATTATTATGGGAAAATGGATCATGTTCTGATAATGTTTTGATGTCGCCGGGATCATCGATGACTGCCAATCTTGTCTCGGTAAATGTCGTGATTGAATGGCCCCCAGTAATGCCCTGTTCTGATGGGATTATTACTATTTATAGGCTAAAAGTAGGCTTCTTTCATAAATAATAGACTACTTTTGATAGTTATCTACACGTATACGATTTTTTTTAATCTAAAATAAAATGCTAAATCACACACATTAACCAGAACTCTGTATACATTCCACTTGCAGCAATCTATATCTATACACACTATGACATGTCGCGATGATAATGGGCAGCTTCTGTTTAAATGTATAGAAGAAACCGTGCAGGGACTTCTGTATGGAAGTGATCCATTCCACAGTTTAACAGTTGTGGACTGTGGATGATAGAAACCCCACGGCCAGAGAGAGTCGGTTCTTGCGTTTTTCCTCACTGCTCTCAAAATCCACTAGAGATAGAACAGGGTATTTAAAGCAGAGAGGGTTACTTTGAAGTCTCTCATCTCAGACGAGGGCACGCTGCCTCCCCCTTGCTATCCAGTTCGGGGAGGATGCTCCCTTCATGAATTCGCGGTCCGGAAGTATTGCCCTGGACTCTGGGGACGATGTCCCGCATATATCAGCTAAGTGTGTCTTAAACAAAATCTGTGGATAATATTATGCTATATATAGTGACCCTAAAGCGACGAAGCGCATTGTTTAAAACGGTAGGCAACAAGGGTAGGATCCCAAGCAACAGTTACGAGAGCATATTCTGTGGGTAGTTTAGATCCCTGAAAGGGATAGGATTTATTTAATGATTTCTTCTTGATTTCTTAAAGTGACAGGTGGTGAATATTACCACTTTATAAACATGAGTTTAAACGTGAAGGTTTAATACGGAGTGACTCTTTCCTCCCCTATACCTGTGTCCAAAGCTGACACGTCCCTCTAGGGGGATTGAAAATAAAGCAGGCAGAAGCATGACGTTAATTAATTTCAACATTAATGCTTTATATATCCGGTCAGATCTCGAGATTAACCCTAGAAGACTCCGCCCGACGTGTGACGACCCCGACAGACAGAAAAAGACGGGCCATTTGTCACCAAACACATACACTGATTTGGATCAGAACAACCGTCTGTAGAGTATCTGTCCCCGTCCTGATTAGTTTCCTACGTAGGTAATGCGTGCACTGAGAAAAGATCACGCTGACACACGTTCAGTATGATAATGTCTGACTTTATTCCTACAGAGCCTGCGTTCATATACAGGGGCTATAGGGGAGGGGGTTTGTATGCAAAAGAGCTAGACAGCTCAGTGATTCTTTTGTTAGGTCTCGTCCTTGTATGGTCTTGTTGTTGTGATTTATGGTCTTGTTTTTGTAGTTTTTTTTGAACACATCATTGGAGTGGAATTCCTCGGTGCCATCTTCCATACTTGATGGGAGGGGTAGCTGTGGTAGCCATTTTGAGTAAGGAATCATAGCAAGGTAAACATTACAGATGAAGAAATAGGCATTTTATCCAATCCATCACAGTCCCCCCTAGAAATGTCTATTTCTGAGTCTGTCCCTAGATGTATACTAACTCATCTGTCCAGATGTGCCTGGGAACTCTTTTGTGCTGTACGTTAGACGAGTCATGGCTTGTCCATGACCCCCCTTGCCACAGACTTTGCACATAAGGAAGTCAGATGCTGTCCCTATGGGTTTATACTATTGTACTTAACTGGGAGGGACTGTAACGGAGTAAATGGACCATCTTCCAAGAGTGGAGTATTATTATCTGACTGCAGAAAAAGGGTAGGAGTGCTATTGTCAACAGCTTTGGTCATAAACTTTTTAAAACATGGGAGAACATAGCAGACAATAATCACAAACAAAACAAAAATAATAACTATTGCGATGCCTATTTGGGCAAGAATCTTTTGCCATCCTGTCTTTCCTTGCTAAACCCTTTTGTGGTCGGTATCCCCAATCTGTTCCCGTGTTCTATCCTACTGCTCCCCAGTAATCACATTCCTTTCCCCAGTAGGAATCCGTTACGCATATATAAGTAGACCTGAAACCGACATTGCTGTATCGATTATATTGCCAATGTGTTGAGGGGCAGCGGACTATATTACAATAATCAAAGGAGAAGGTAGCTACATGAGTATTGGATGAATTATACCAAAACGTGACTACCCCTTCATGTTGGGTGATAGCAACCTTTTGTGCCCCCCCTAGACCCAACAAGCAAAGGATATATAGCATCATTTTCCTTCTGAGGTGTCCTCGTTGGGAGCTGGAACCTTCTTGCAATGAGAGGCGTGTATCCAGGTGTTCTTGCCAGCTAGCTTGACTGATGTCGCTGTGGTCAACAGAACTTGGAAAAGACCATCATATCTGGGCTCTAGGGAATGTTTCCTTACAAATTTCTTCACAAGCACCCAGTCTCCGGGCACGAGTTTGAGTCCCGGTATCTAGATCTGGATCTGGAATAGAAGAAAACACTCGACCATGCATATTGGTTAGTTCTTGCGCTAGGGCAGTTACATATTTCGTCAAAACATCAGACTGCATCTGTAACTGCTGTGGGTAGTAACAACCAAGTTTGGGGGCAGTACCAAACAGTATCTTAAATGGGGATAGAGCATATTCCCCTCATGGGGTGTATCGAACACTAAACAAAACAATGGGTAGACTATCTGGCCAGGGCATATTTGTTTCCTGGGCCATTTTCAACATTCTAGTTTTCAGTGTGCCATTCATTCTTTCTACCTTTCCGCTACTCTGGGGATGGTATGGGGTGTGGAAAGCAAGGGTGGTCCCTAGCGCGGACCAAATTTCTTTAGCTAACGTAGCAGTGAAAGCGGGGCCTTGCAAGGTGTTTCTGCGGTGGTTTTTCCACACGTCCTGAGTTACACTTTGCACAAATTGTACATGATTTGCAGAAATTACTAGTCATTGGGGTAATTCCAGGCGCCACATAGTATTTGTCGATCAGTGCATTCATAAGAGTCTTTGAGAGATGTGCTGCTCCATGTGCCCATTGTACCACAGCAGGATACAGTGCCCGTGGCAGACAAAGTTTCTTTTTGTACTCGTAAATTCCTTCTTGGGGCGATGCACCTCTTTTCTTCCATCTTTCCTTTTCTTCCTTTGTTGCAGATTCTTGCAACTTCTTCAGATATTCTCGATTTACTGGGAGGTTCTGCATTAACGGAACCATCCTTGTCGTGTCCACTCGATCTTCCACTTCTCGTATCCCGCTGGCAGCTTGTTTTGCCGCAGCATCCGCCAGATGGTTTCCTCTGGCTTCTTCTGTGTTCAGTTTCCCATGGGCTTTTACCTTTAGGATGGCCACATGGCTTGGAAGGAGTAGGGCGTCCATCAGAGCTTGTATGGCTGAGCTGTGTTTCACTGGTGTTCCTGCTGCTGTCAGAAATCCCCTGGTTTGCCAAATGACGCCAAAATCATGTGCTACACCAAAGGCATATCTAGAGTCAGTGTAGATATTCGCCGTTTGTCCTTCTGCCAGTTTACACGCTGCAGTGAGGGCTTGTAGTTCGGCTTCTTGTGCAGATGCTGTTGACGGTAGTGTGCTTGCCAGTAGGACCACAGTGTCTGTGGTGACCGCATAACCCGTATGGTAGGTGCCTTGTTGATCAGCATATCGAGAACCATCCACAAACAGGATTAGATCTGGGTTCTGTATCGGCGTTTCACTCACCGTGGGCAGATGAGCAGTTTCTAGCTTCATGAGTTCGAAGCAATAATGGGATAGGTCAACTCCAGCTGTGCTTTATTCTTGTTCGTGTCCCTGCACATCTCCCCCCTCGGGAAGTGGAAGAAGAGTGGAGGGGTTAAGCACTTGGCACCGGAGAACGGAGAAGCGAGCATTGCAACCTGAGGTGTCTGGCAGTGGACAGATGTTTTGGCTGTGTCTGATTGAGAATAGCAGCAATGTCATGTGGTGCCAGGAGAATGAGGTCATGCCCTAGAACAATGTCCAAAGTTCTATCCAGCAGTGCTTGAGCAGCAAAGACAGCACGAAGACAGGACGGTCCACCACGAGCCACAGCATCGAGACGGCTGGAGTAATAACCAATAGGTCGACATCGGCCAGCGTGTGGCTGTGTTAACACTCCAGTTGCATGTCCATTTCGTTCTGATACGAAAAGCTTAAAGGGTAAATCATAGTCTGGGAAGCCCAAGGCAGGGGCAGAGGATATTACCTGTTTGAGAACAGTGAAATTCTTGGAAGCCTCTGGGGTCATCTGGAAAAGATTTGTTGTTAAAACATCGTACAATGGTTGCATCTTTTACTGCTTGAGGATCTTGAACCATTCTATACTTATCAGGTTCACCCTTCGCGGTGTGTTTCTTCACAGGGAAAAGAGGGGTATTGCAGTTTACGGGGAAGCGGGGCCCCTTGTTTGAGCTGTACAACAATGGGCGGTACCCTTAGGTGCCCGTTATCCTCAGGGCCGGTGGATCATAATTTGGACGGGATCCTATCCATGACAGCGGGCGGTATACTGGCGGCTGAGGTTTTGTCCGCTAATGCCAAAAGTATTGGAAGGGAACAAAGGGCAGAGACATCTGATTCCCAGAGCAGGGAGGTTACATCAATGGTGTCGTCCTCGGAGAATATTATGGAGGCCTGTAACCTAGACAAAACATCAGTGCCAAGCAGATTAAGCGGGCAAGTGGAGGAAACTACAAATCGTGCAAATAGTTCAGGGTAGGGACCTATCTGCAGGGGTCGTGTTAATGGGCTAGTGCACGGTGTGCCATCTACCCCCACACATAAAACATCAATATCAGACAAATAGGAAGGGTCAGGTATGTCTGCAGCTCTAATTACGCTCCTGGCTGCACCTGTGTCTACCAGGAAGGGGGTGAGGTGACATAGCATCATTGGGGCGCCTTCTACCTGCTTGGGCGTCTGCCCATATAACCTTGGGCAGCGGTCGGGTACTGGGGGGTGTCTGGGGTTAGTATTCCAGGTCATGTTTGCCTCCTGTGCAACGGCCTGTGACTCACTATCTGAGTCAAAACTACCAGGCGTACTATAGTGGACACTGCTGCTGGGTCTGTGTGCTATTGTTGTGTCAGGGTAGACTTGAATCCCTAACGCTGGGGCAGTGATTGTTTGGGGTGAAAGGGCTGGCATCAGGGGCATTAGGGGCACAGTCGGGGTGTAATAGGAACCATCCGCCTGCATCACAGGATATAGTTGTGCTACATAAACAGTCAAAATTGGTTTGTCATTCGTGGGCGGGGTAGTGGGTTGTATAGGTGGGGGTGCTGCTGGAGCTGGGAGCGAAGGTAACAAAGGAGTGAGTATAGATAAATCAGTCACACCACAATTAAAACAATCTTCCCTCCCTTTTCTATCTCCTGCTTGGTCCATTTTTCTCTGGACAGCCTTGGTAACATTAAACCAGGCTTCTGCTATCTTCAGCAGGTTGTTATCATTCAAAATTCCTCTCTTTTCTTTCAATATTTTTCGACACATTTCTGGTTGTAACCTGCCTTCTGCTGCAGTAATACTACATACTTTAAACAGGCTTCTGGCTTTGTTTTTTCACTTGTTATTATATTAACTTCTGTCCTGGCAATGATAAAATAAATGCAGCAGGGACCCTTCTGTCCCTCAACAGAATTATTTTGACTCATACTAACGTAAGGTATGTTTCCCTGTGGAATTCAAAAACACACAAGACTGCGCTCCCTGAACTTCTCCCTCCCACAGAAAAAGACCCCTCTTTCTAGTTGCCATTAGAACAGAAGGAAAAAGAATATTTTCTGGTTTTAAAAGACCCATTCGTGTGGCCAGCACGAACAAAGCTTTCAAAAAAAATGCTACCAGGGCTGTCCCATTCTTTTCCGTTCTGTTCTCTCTCTCGGCCACTAGGTGGCAGGCTAAGACTCCTTTCCCTGTCTTACTTGCCTGTGCTCAAATGTTAAAACTGCACGTATGGTCTTGTTGTTGTGATTTATGGTCTTGTTTTTGTAGTTTTTTTTTGAACACATCATTGGAGTGGAATTCCTCGGTGCCATCTTCCATACTTGATGGGAGGGGTAGCTGTGGTAGCCATTTTGAGTAAGGAATCATAGCAAGGTACACATTACAGATGAAGAAATAGGCATTTTATCCAATCCATCACAGTCCCCCCTAGAAATGTCTATTTCTGAGTCTGTCCCTAGATGTATACTAACTCATCTGTCCAGATGTGCCTGGGAACTCTTTTGTGCTGTACGTTAGACGAGTCATGGCTTGTCCATGACCCCCCTTGCCACAGACTTTGCACATAAGGAAGTCAGATGCTGTCCCTATGGGTTTATACTATTGTACTTAACTGGGAGGGACTGTAACGGAGTAAATGGACCATCTTCCAAGAGTGGAGTATTATTATCTGACTGCAGAAAAAGGGTAGGAGTGCTATTGTCAACAGCTTTGGTCATAAACTTTTTAAAACATGGGAGAACATAGCAGACAATAATCACAAACAAAACAAAAATAATAACTATTGCGATGCCTATTTGGGCAAGAATCTTTTGCCATCCTGTCTTTCCTTGCTAAACCCTTTTGTGGTCGGTATCCCCAATCTGTTCCCGTGTTCTATCCTACTGCTCCCCAGTAATCACATTCCTTTCCCCAGTAGGAATCCGTTACGCATATATAAGTAGACCTGAAACCGACATTGCTGTATCGATTATATTGCCAATGTGTTGAGGGGCAGCGGACTATATTACAATAATCAAAGGAGAAGGTAGCTACATGAGTATTGGATGAATTATACCAAAACGTGACTACCCCTTCATGTTGGGTGATAGCAACCTTTTGTGCCCCCCCCTAGACCCAACAAGCAAAGGATATATAGCATCATTTTCCTTCTGAGGTGTCCTCGTTGGGAGCTGGAACCTTCTTGCAATGAGAGGCGTGTATCCAGGTGTTCTTGCCAGCTAGCTTGACTGATGTCGCTGTGGTCAACAGAACTTGGAAAAGACCATCATATCTGGGCTCTAGGGAATGTTTCCTTACAAATTTCTTCACAAGCACCCAGTCTCCGGGCACGAGTTTGAGTCCCGGTATCTAGATCTGGATCTGGAATAGAAGAAAACACTCGACCATGCATATTGGTTAGTTCTTGCGCTAGGGCAGTTACATATTTCGTCAAAACATCAGACTGCATCTGTAACTGCTGTGGGTAGTAACAACCAAGTTTGGGGGCAGTACCAAACAGTATCTTAAATGGGGATAGAGCATATTCCCCTCATGGGGTGTATCGAACACTAAACAAAACAATGGGTAGACTATCTGGCCAGGGCATATTTGTTTCCTGGGCCATTTTCAACATTCTAGTTTTCAGTGTGCCATTCATTCTTTCTACCTTTCCGCTACTCTGGGGATGGTATGGGGTGTGGAAAGCAAGGGTGGTCCCTAGCGCGGACCAAATTTCTTTAGCTAACGTAGCAGTGAAAGCGGGGCCTTGCAAGGTGTTTCTGCGGTGGTTTTTCCACACGTCCTGAGTTACACTTTGCACAAATTGTACATGATTTGCAGAAATTACTAGTCATTGGGGTAATTCCAGGCGCCACATAGTATTTGTCGATCAGTGCATTCATAAGAGTCTTTGAGAGATGTGCTGCTCCATGTGCCCATTGTACCACAGCAGGATACAGTGCCCGTGGCAGACAAAGTTTCTTTTTGTACTCGTAAATTCCTTCTTGGGGCGATGCACCTCTTTTCTTCCATCTTTCCTTTTCTTCCTTTGTTGCAGATTCTTGCAACTTCTTCAGATATTCTCGATTTACTGGGAGGTTCTGCATTAACGGAACCATCCTTGTCGTGTCCACTCGATCTTCCACTTCTCGTATCCCGCTGGCAGCTTGTTTTGCCGCAGCATCCGCCAGATGGTTTCCTCTGGCTTCTTCTGTGTTCAGTTTCCCATGGGCTTTTACCTTTAGGATGGCCACATGGCTTGGAAGGAGTAGGGCGTCCATCAGAGCTTGTATGGCTGAGCTGTGTTTCACTGGTGTTCCTGCTGCTGTCAGAAATCCCCTGGTTTGCCAAATGACGCCAAAATCATGTGCTACACCAAAGGCATATCTAGAGTCAGTGTAGATATTCGCCGTTTGTCCTTCTGCCAGTTTACACGCTGCAGTGAGGGCTTGTAGTTCGGCTTCTTGTGCAGATGCTGTTGACGGTAGTGTGCTTGCCAGTAGGACCACAGTGTCTGTGGTGACCGCATAACCCGTATGGTAGGTGCCTTGTTGATCAGCATATCGAGAACCATCCACAAACAGGATTAGATCTGGGTTCTGTATCGGCGTTTCACTCACCGTGGGCAGATGAGCAGTTTCTAGCTTCATGAGTTCGAAGCAATAATGGGATAGGTCAACTCCAGCTGTGCTTTATTCTTGTTCGTGTCCCTGCACATCTCCCCCCTCGGGAAGTGGAAGAAGAGTGGAGGGGTTAAGCACTTGGCACCGGAGAACGGAGAAGCGAGCATTGCAACCTGAGGTGTCTGGCAGTGGACAGATGTTTTGGCTGTGTCTGATTGAGAATAGCAGCAATGTCATGTGGTGCCAGGAGAATGAGGTCATGCCCTAGCACAATGTCCAAAGTTCTATCCAGCAGTGCTTGAGCAGCAAAGACAGCACGAAGACAGGACGGTCCACCACGAGCCACAGCATCGAGACGGCTGGAGTAATAACCAATAGGTCGACATCGGCCAGCGTGTGGCTGTGTTAACACTCCAGTTGCATGTCCATTTCGTTCTGATACGAAAAGCTTAAAGGGTAAATCATAGTCTGGGAAGCCCAAGGCAGGGGCAGAGGATATTACCTGTTTGAGAACAGTGAAATTCTTGGAAGCCTCTGGGGTCATCTGGAAAAGATTTGTTGTTAAAACATCGTACAATGGTTGCATCTTTTACTGCTTGAGGATCTTGAACCATTCTATACTTATCAGGTTCACCCTTCGCGGTGTGTTTCTTCACAGGGAAAAGAGGGGTATTGCAGTTTACGGGGAAGCGGGGCCCCTTGTTTGAGCTGTACAACAATGGGCGGTACCCTTAGGTGCCCGATATCCTCAGGGCCGGTGGATCATAATTTGGACGGGATCCTATCCATGACAGCGGGCGGTATACTGGCGGCTGAGGTTTTGTCCGCTAATGCCAAAAGTATTGGAAGGGAACAAAGGGCAGAGACATCTGATTCCCAGAGCAGGGAGGTTACATCAATGGTGTCGTCCTCGGAGAATATTATGGAGGCCTGTAACCTAGACAAAACATCAGTGCCAAGCAGATTAAGCGGGCAAGTGGAGGAAACTACAAATCGTGCAAATAGTTCAGGGTAGGGACCTATCTGCAGGGGTCGTGTTAATGGGCTAGTGCACGGTGTGCCATCTACCCCCACACATAAAACATCAATATCAGACAAATAGGAAGGGTCAGGTATGTCTGCAGCTCTAATTACGCTCCTGGCTGCACCTGTGTCTACCAGGAAGGGGGTGAGGTGACATAGCATCATTGGGGCGCCTTCTACCTGCTTGGGCGTCTGCCCATATAACCTTGGGCAGCGGTCGGGTACTGGGGGGTGTCTGGGGTTAGTATTCCAGGTCATGTTTGCCTCCTGTGCAACGGCCTGTGACTCACTATCTGAGTCAAAACTACCAGGCGTACTATAGTGGACACTGCTGCTGGGTCTGTGTGCTATTGTTGTGTCAGGGTAGACTTGAATCCCTAACGCTGGGGCAGTGATTGTTTGGGGTGAAAGGGCTGGCATCAGGGGCATTAGGGGCACAGTCGGGGTGTAATAGGAACCATCCGCCTGCATCACAGGATATAGTTGTGCTACATAAACAGTCAAAATTGGTTTGTCATTCGTGGGCGGGGTAGTGGGTTGTATAGGTGGGGGTGCTGCTGGAGCTGGGAGCGAAGGTAACAAAGGAGTGAGTATAGATAAATCAGTCACACCACAATTAAAACAATCTTCCCTCCCTTTTCTATCTCCTGCTTGGTCCATTTTTCTCTGGACAGCCTTGGTAACATTAAACCAGGCTTCTGCTATCTTCAGCAGGTTGTTATCATTCAAAATTCCTCTCTTTTCTTTCAATATTTTTCGACACATTTCTGGTTGTAACCTGCCTTCTGCTGCAGTAATACTACATACTTTAAACAGGCTTCTGGCTTTGTTTTTTCACTTGTTATTATATTAACTTCTGTCCTGGCAATGATAAAATAAATGCAGCAGGGACCCTTCTGTCCCTCAATAGAATTATTTTGACTCATACTAACGTAAGGTATGTTTCCCTGTGGTATTCAAAAACACACAAGACTGCGCTCCCTGAACTTCTCCCTCCCACAGAAAAAGATCCCTCTTTCTAGTTGCCATTAGAACAGAAGGAAAAAGAATATTTTCTGGTTTTAAAAGACCCATTCGTGTGGCCAGCACGAACAAAGCTTTCAAAAAAAATGCTACCAGGGCTGTCCCATTCTTTTCCGTTCTGTTCTCTCTCTCGGCCACTAGGTGGCAGGCTAAGACTCCTTTCCCTGTCTTACTTGCCTGTGCTCAAATGTTAAAACTGCACCTTTTTTTTTTTTTTTTCCTCTATACTGCAATTACTTGCAAAAATGCCCTGCCTTTTTTTTTTCTTCTTTCCCTTCACTTATAACACTTTATTTCCCTTCCAAATAATATACACAGGTTCTAATTGTATCCCAATTCCTGCATATAAACCTTTCATAAAAAATAACCCTCAATACTTACTTTCACAACACAATCATATGCCTTGATTATCTATCAGCAAATTCACTTGCCTTTTCTTTCCTATTCACTTTCTTTTTCCTACTGCAAAGCGTACCTTAACGCGGAAAAAAACAGGAGTTCGGGCAGTTTAACGTCTAGGGGTTATCGCCCAAGCACCTATGGGCTATCTCTTCTACTCTCAACAATCCCCACCCGTCCTCATGAATTCTCAACACTAATACACAAACACATTTTGGACATAACATACAACTTGATTACGAGAGAGAGAAAGGTTGTTCAGGGATCAATCGGCAGGATTCCGCGCAGTTACCAACCGTAACGCGCCTTTAACACCCCTCCCTCTGCAACGCGCCAACCACGCAGTCACTCCAGGGATCATGTGTTCCTCTCTGAACCGACTATCCCTTACTCCCCCTTTACCCCTCCTTCCACCAAGTTTACAACGTACAATGACACGACCTCTAGTCAGCCGACAAAAATCCCACTCCACTCTGGGCTCCCACTTGCGGCACTGACTAACATATATACAACATGTAAACATATACCGAGTGACAGATAGTCTAGGTAACAGGTTTGAGTTTAAAACGGGCTCTGGGCAAGATATCTACCTGTCTTTAGGTGACCTTCGGAGAGCCGTATGAGACACAGAAATAGACCAACAGCGGAGACAGTGCGTATCGGTAGATAATAAATGTTATCTTACCGTACTCCAGAGGTGATCAGTCTCCTGCCGCGTCCGCATTTGGTCCACCTCGGTCCCTCTGTGCACGGCTGTCTGTTGGTTCAAAACCCAGAGCCCCACGTTGGGCGCCAACTGATTTGGATCAGAACAACCGTCTGTAGAGTATCTGTCCCCGTCCTGATTAGTTTCCTACGTAGGTAATGCGTGCACTGAGAAAAAATCACGCTGACAC
>WSYH01018801.1:0-10740 GCA_036426205.1 Ascaphus truei
AGATGACACTGATGCCAGAATCACTCTACTTTTTCTAAAGGTGTCTCAGCTCTCCCTGCCGAACTCCTGTCTGGCTTCGATTAAATCGCAATATCTCACACTCAATTCTACTGCTCAACTTTAAAGCTTTACATTCTTCTGCCCCTCATTACATTCAGCCCTAATTTCTCGCTATGCACCATCACGACTCTTGCGTTCTTCTCAAGAATGTCTTCTTTCTACCCCCTTTGATCTAAAGCTCTCTCCCGCCTTAAACCTTTCTCACTTTTGCCCCCACAACTCTGGAATGCTCTTCCCTCAATACCCGACTAACCCCTCGCTATCCACCTTTAAGACCACCTTAAGACACATCTGCTAAAGAAGCATATGAGTAGCACTGGATAATCATGGACACATGACACAAAGCTTGGCCTCTGCAGACGCACTTACTAGTATTCCTCTACTGTCTCTGTACGTTCTCCTACCTACAATTAGATTGTAAGCTCCTCGGAGCAGGGACTCCTTCCTTAATGTTACTTTTACAGTATGTTGAAGCACTTATTCCCATGATGTGTTATTTATATTTGTTATTTATATGACATGTATTACTACTGTGAAGCGCTAGTACATTTTATGGCGCTATACAAATAAAGACATACATACATACATACATACACACCGTGACCACGTGCGCCTGACTATCAACGCACACATGAGCAGTTTCCTCCGCTCGCTCACACCCACCAAACACACACAAAACAGCCACACCACACACCCTCTGTCAGCAGCGTCTCACCTCCCCCACCCCCACCGACACCATCTCTGCGGGGGGAAGGACAACACCACTTCCGCAACAGCCGCCTCACCACCCCCTACCCTCTCGCAGCAAGCAGCTTCACCTCCTCCCACACCCGCGCCGACAGCCCCCCAGCCCCACCACCCCCACCTTCTCTCGCAGCGCCTCAACTCTCCCCACCCCCACCACGCCGACGACACAGATCTGACTGCACGTCTGACTGACACAGATCCATGACTGACCGATCTGACTGACACAGATCCGACTGACACAGATCTTGATGCCACAGATCCATGACACACAGAGCCTGACTGACACAGAGCCTGAGACACAGAGCCTGACTGACAAAGAGCCTGAACTGACACAAGAGCCTGACTGACACAGAGCCTGACTGACACAGAGCCTGACTGACACAGAGCCTGATGAACACAGAGCTGACTGATGACACAGAGCCTGACTGACACAGAGCCTGACATGACACAGAGCCTGACTGACCCAACAGCAGCGCTGACTGACACGAGCCTGACTGACAAGAGCCTGACTGACACAGAGCCTGACTGACACAGAGCCGACTGAAACCAGAGCCTGACTGACACATGAGCCGACTGAACAGAGCCTGACTGACACAGAGCCTGACTGACACAGGAGCATGACTGACACAAGCGCTGACTGACACAGAGCCTGACTGACACAGAGCCTGACTGAACAGAGCCTGATGACACAGAGGGACTGACACAGAGCACGAGACACAGAGCCTGACAGTGACACAGATCCTGACTGACACAGACACTGATGACAAGATACTGACTGACCACACTTCCCCCCCAGTCAGCTCAGCTGCCAAACACACCGGGGGAACGGAGCTGTGAACAGGGGGGGGGGGGGAGAGAGAAACGGAGCGGAGTGAAGTGGGGGGGAGGGGGGGGAAGAAACGAAAGCATATGAAAGAGGGGGGGAATCGGAGCTGTGAACTGGGGGGGGGGCACAGCTCTGAACAGGGGGGGGGCAAAGCTGTGAGACGGGGGAAGAGAGTGGAAGGGAGTGGAAGGAGGAGGAGCGAGAACATTACATCCCGGGCAAGCCGGGTATATCAGCTAGTACTGTATAAGAATGAACATATGATAAACTTACTTTAATCACAATTAATCCTGAGAGAGGAGGGTTTCAAAACCTTCAGTTACGTGGGGCTCCTTTTGGAGATCTTCCTTTTAAACACTGTTGCTTTACACACTGTTCCACCCAAAAAAATAAAGCAGTGCAGAGTCACCAAAAAAAAGCTATTTACAATATATGTGAGAAGGTTGTCGTGGCTCACTTTCTGGTGAGTATCCCTACAATTGGGCTTTGCCCCCCAAATACATACACACACTACCCTTCCTAAAACACATATGTAGCCCCGTAAACAGCAAAGGCTATACATATCTTTCTCCTACTGAGGTAAGTCCTGTTAAGGGCAGGCACCAGTAGTAATCATAGGTTTTCCCCCCTCTCAAGCCCTGCACTGAGTGATAGATGCAGGCCCCTGACTATGCTGCAGGCATCAGACGAGGGGAGGGAGGTCCTGCTGACATCATGAGGGGTGGGGCTGAGACTATTTATCAGCCCATTCCTGTAAGTGACAGTTAGTCTACTGGGAGTCCATCCGAGTCTGTCCGGGAGTTGGAAGAGAGCGGAGTAGGTCGAGCTCGCTCCTGGGAGCAGGAGAGATACTGAGAGATACTAAAGGACTCTGGCCTATGATAGTCAGCGAGTGAGCAGAGCTCCGGTGGAACCAATGCCCCTCACCATGAGAGGGAGGGGGGTGATGGGGAGAATCTACCCCCGCCCAGAGTATGCACCACTCAGGCACATTTAAACAGCCCTCACACACCCTAGATATGACATCTTGTCTGGGGGGGGGGGGGGGGAACAAGGAGTTACACATACATACACACACACCATACACACATACATACACTACCCCCCCCAAAACATACAACATTACAACACTACCCCCCAATACTAATATACACTACCCCACATACATAAAACACTAACCCACCCCCCCCCAAATCAATACACAACACTTACCTTGGGCTTGCTTCCCTCGCTGTCCTGCCGCTGGCTGCGGGGGGCCCCAGCTGGCCCTGGAGTTGGACCTCTGTTGTGCTGGCCAGCTCTCCCCAGTTGCGGAACGTGTCTTCTCCTGCACTGTCCCCGGAGCCCAGCCGTTGTCACAGAGAGGCCAGGAATGGGACAGTGAAGGAGAGAGCCCACAGCTGGGTGGAAGTGGGCTGGCAGCAACAAGAGGCCAGACTCCAGCACCAGCACTCCCCCGTCAGCAACCCTACACGAACTTGGGGGGGGGGAGGGGTTGCCACAGTAGCTGCGGAAAAGAGCCGCATGCGTTGCCGACACCGTGCCCTAAACTCTGCTGGAAGCTATTCCATGAATCCCCCACTGTTAGCATTGCATATTAAGGTTCTTATACTTCCTGGTACAGTCTTTAGATCATGCACTATTTTAGTACCCCCTTCTTACACAATCTTCAATGTATTTATGTCCTTCAAGAGAAATAAACTTCCAGAAATGAACACAGTACTCATAGATCAGCGGTGGCGCAGACTGGGGGGCTACGAGATTAACTGGGGGGGGGGGGTTTACAGAGGACATGGGCGCTACCAGAAGGCACTTAAATTAAGTGCGGGTAAGCGGCGAAGGCTCGTAAACTCATTACCGTGGTTCAGCCGGCAATCTGGAGCAGCGTCGCCATGGCAACGCCGCGGCAATATAATTCGCGGGGTCATGTGACCCTGTGTGCTATGGCAACATGACGTCATGACAACCAGACGCGGGAAGCATGGTAAGAAGGAGGGAGGCGCGCAGAGAGCAGGACAGCCAGCCGGGGGCGCGCAGGGGAAAAAGATTGCGCTCCCTGCAAGTCTAGATCATTGGTAAGACCTCACCATAAATTTCTTTCTAACAATAGGCTAGATATATACAACAGAGCGCGTCTTACCTAAATAAAAATAGTGGATTGCCAGCTACACAATATGCAGTATAAACTGATATAGCAATGAAGTGGTAATGATTGGTATTACCAAACATGCTAAAATACTAAAGCTACAAGAGAAATAACCAGTGCTTAATAAGGCGTGCGGCTGTGCCTGGCTCGTGCAGCCGAATTCCCCGTGTCGCAGTGAGCTGCAGGGGAAAAGAAAGGGGGGGTGCGTGACGGGGGAGCGGCCATGACGTCACCCGGCAGGCTCGCCCTCATTGGCTGAAACGTTGGGGCGGAGGCCTAGCCTGTTGCTATTTCTCATCTCAATTTTCATGTGTGCCCTCAAAAAACTCGGGCCCGTCCTCATTGAGGGGTGGCTCTTGTCCCGCAGAGCCACCATACGACTAGTGGGGCGTCTGCAGTAGCCCGTGGGGACCAAGCCTAAGATTGATTGTGAATGAGGGTTAACACAAATAGTAAGGTGCACTGTGAATAACAAGTGACTAATTACTACCAAAAATGACAGTCAATAAATTTTTATATTGACGCAATAGAAAACCAAAATGATATGTAACCCTTGTTCCCCCCCCCCCCTAGACCTAACTGATGTATCTAGGGTGCGTGGGCAGGGCAGATTACATGGTGATGGGGGTGCATACCGTTTGAACAGGAGGGCCTGAGCTTTCCGCAATGTTATGGGGGAGACAGGACCAGGCTTCTGAGGTATTGGCCTCCATGTGGTCTTAATGGTGCAGCGCCTCCATCTCCTATATTCCAGGGATATGGGAAGACCCCCTTATAGGAGAACCCCCTTGGTCCCGGGGTGAACACTCCAGAATCACACGGCACAATATTGTGAAAGCAACAGAGTCTTTATTGTACTCACTGTCGGCAGGGCAGTAATAGCAGCACAGCAATAACAGATACACGATATGCTCCTCCTCCTCCTACCACCAGATCGTTCTCTCAGGATGGTCGAAGGGTATCTTTTCTCCCTGCCTCCCCCGCAGCCAAGGGCGCTACGGGTGAGGCTAGCTCTTCCCTCACCCCACCAAGCAGGGTGAGAGGCAAGGATCCACCCTGAACTACTAGGCCTACTACTCAAGAACCTAGATACACACTCTCTCTTCTACTATCTGACTGTCAGCAGACACTCCAACATTGTCGTCGGACCTCGTGAACAACTCACTCCTCTTCAACTCAGGGGGTAGAAGACTGACTCCAGAGCTCACAGGAACCGTACTAAGTTTGGTCAGCCCGCGCTCTCATGACATCAACAAGACCTCCCTCTGCACAGACCGGCATCAGAGACAGGCTTGTATAATCACGCAGGCAGGGCTTTGCAAGGGGGAAACCCATGATACTAATGGGGCCTGCCTTTAAACGGGCTTACACAGAGTAGTGGAAGATTTAGTAGCCCGTGCTGTTTACAGGGGGCTACAGATACAATTGTGAAAAAGAGGATGGGAGCCGGTGGACAATATAAACAAGTCTATCCCAATGATGTGTACAGCTGATAAATAAGAGAACACAATGCCCCTGGTGCAATTAAAGGTATAAATACACCCACCCGAACAGATATAGTATTGCTGGAGAAAGAAAACATATAAGGACTCTCTACCCATTTCTTTCTGCTGACAATAGCTGTCCCTATACAAACTAAATCCTTGCAGGCTTTACACACGCTGCTTAGTTAGGCCCGTTCTATAGTGCGGGCGCGCGCGCGCTCGAGGCATATATAGTTGGCTGACATTAGACAGCCTTTCTATAATGGCGGCGCGGCGCGCCTGGCAAGAAGGTGAGGACCGGCCACCGCAGGGGGAAAGAAGAAAAAAAGAAAGAATCGCTGCAACCGCTGATGAAAATGTAAGTATATGAGTGTATAGTGTGTGTAGTATGTGTATGTATGTTCACACGTTAATAAAAAAAACTTAAGGTTTATTTATTTATTTGAAAAACAACACACACACGCACACGCACACGCACACGCCAACGCACACGCACACACACGCCACAATATACTCACAAAACGTGTGCGGCACGTGCCTTCCACAGGCGCGCACGCACAGCCGACACACTATTTAACAGCCCTACACTGCTCTGTTACTTTAGTTCTGGAAGTAATGACTCCCAGGTCTCTTTCTCCATTAGAGTTGACAGAGTCATTAATCCTGTATTTGATATTGGATGATTTTTGTGACCAAGTGCATTATTTTGCCCTTTTTGTCATTATATTGTAGTTGCTCCACTCAAGTCATTATCATTTTACTACCTACCCTCTGGAGTGTCAACCCTGTTGTAGATGTGTGTGTGGCATTGGCAAAAGGGCATACTGTCCCCTCCAGACATTTGTATAACACAAGAGTATATGAAGAGCACTAGTCCAGTAGGGCACAACTACCAAAGGGAAGCAGATGTAAGCACAGGGGCTCCACAACCAAGAGGGCCACTACACCTTGAAGAGGATAGGGAGCAGGAGTTTTTATACACCCGGGCACTAAAAAATATTCTTGCATTAGACCCCCCCCATTCCACTAGTTCCGCCTCATCCAGTCCAGATTCCCCAGAGGTTCTCACTAGTCACCTTCCTCTCTCGTAAATTGACTTTATTTACCAGAAAAACTCTGTGGCCTATCATCCTTAACCATTTAGAAGCCAATCACGTATGATTAGCTCTTTCATTGCTTAAAGCAGCAATACAGGTTAAAATAATAAAAATAATTTTATATATATAATATGCTGTATATTTTTTTACACATGTTGAAGAGCGGGGGGGTCTCTGGAGGCTGAACTTGTGTTAAATTCACAAACGGGGACCACCCTGCTTCCCGAGAGAACGTAACTCCGTGGGGGGTGTTGGTATCTTTGCAGAGTTTAAAGGTCCAGTGTCACGCGGGCCAATATGAAGCCGCACCATATGACGTCACAGCCTTCCTATTGGTCCACATGATGGCGGATATTAAAACGGGCCATTACATTAGAACGTTTCTCTGCGCAGGGATACTGGCACCCACTACTGAGGCAAGTATATCTGTAATTCAAAATTCGGCTCCGGAGACCCTCTGCTTCAAACCTGTATAATTTAAAAAAATACAAAATAAAGTTATTGCTGCTTTAAGTAAATCTAAGGGCCCAAAAAGGATTCATATATCCTTATGGAGGTTAAAACGTATAGAAACCACATTTATGTAGAAAAGACTACAAGTGGATAGTAACGGCAGGCGAGGCTGAAAGAACACCGACTTCCTCTCCTCTGCCCCTCAACTATATTTTGTTTCCCAACATGCCTTTCATATATTTTTTTAAGTGACTTTTTTTTCACTTTCATTTATCTGCATTGTGAATTTTTCAGCTTATGATCACTTTAAATAGCCTTTTCATTCTATTAAAGTGATTGGAAGAGGTCTACATGATAACGTGCTCACATTCCCTCTAAAATGGAAAGATGGGTTGATAACAAAAGGTACGAAAGCACATACAGTTTGTGTACATATATCTGTACAACTGCATGTAAAAATTGTGAAGTATTGTGAGATTATACCGTTCCAGAGCTTCTTGTGATGTAAGGTGTGGTTCCCGCTGGTCTGACCCACCCAATCTCACATTGGCCCTGTGGTCTCTATCCAGCCCTCATTACATGTTCGTATTGGTTGTGCACCTGTAGCAACAGGACTCCTGAGTCTCCCGCATGATTGTATTCGGGGATGTCAAGCCAGACAGGCAGCTAAGGTAGTGGGTGCGAGTCCTACTTACATCAAGTGCCAGCGCCTCCACCTCATCGGGATCTATGCGTCCGCAGGTAGATGGTCCCGAGAGGAACTCCTTCTTGGTGGTGAGGGCCCCTGGAGAGTAATTGCAGACTCACACCATGGGGTTCTCGTTGAACAAGCCATCTTATTGTGCGTGGTGATAAGGCCAGCAGCTGCCCTCACAGTCATTGCTTCAGCCGCACATTGCTCCGCGCTCCCCTTTAAAAGGTACGCCCTTCCAATGGAGTGGGATCCCCTCTCCCTCGCAGGGAGATCACCCCTGTGAGAGTCCCTGGACACAGTTGGCCTTCTCTGGCTGGATATCGAATGGTGCCACTAGTTACTGAACTAGTGGGCACCTTTGAACTTGCTGCTTCATCTTCACTTTGTAACATAACACGCAGCCAACCACAACACACCACCACTAACTTTAGGCAGTGCAGTGCCTTAATATACTCAGGAGGCAGGCTCATCTTGATTTCACTAACCATGGACTCAGAGCATGTAGCCACTCCATCCATACATGGGGACACCTCACCAGGTGTGAGGGCAAACCTCCTGATATTATGCTGCATTCCGTAACTTACCAGTTTTGCTTCAGCAGGAGAGATGACTGTAGACATTGTATGCATGGCTACATGTATAAAGTAATTTTCATGAAATGTAGGAGAAAATATATTAAGTAAAAGATTGTCTAAATCACCTCCAGGAAAATGGTATAAGGCAGAGGGATGCCAAGAAACACAGCCTGATGGAAGGAGTGATTCAAATAGCTTTTACGGTTCTCTCTCTCTCCTCCCCTAGCCCCTCCAAAATTGAACAAAAAGGATACAAATCCCAGAATACTTTGACACAAAGAAAAAAGTTAATTAACCTGTCCTACCGATATACCATTTAACATTGGTTTCCATATTCATGAACAAACATCCAAAATCTATCCCAAACTGGGTGTACTTCATAGAATCAATCCTGTCTACGCCATTGGTCAGAATGTACACTGAACAGCAGAGGCTATGTCAATTATCGACTATGGGAAATATAGTGTACGGTACAGCACTACAAAACTCACCTCAGCAAACTTGTCATTCTCTACAACTCGATAGGCATTTTGTCTTACTATGCAACTTAACACCCAACACATGTGTATATGTTAAGTGAATAGGTGATTATACCTGACCAAGATGTAATGTACATCTTTCCTGTCTCACCTTCACAATTACTTTCTGCACGATTACCCAATTATGGCAGGTTTCACAACTACAGTACGCAAATCCACTTCCTGTCTAAGTTTCTTCAAGACTCATCTGTTTCCATGCCTTACATGTTTGTAACTGTAAATCGTAAGTGGTCCAAAAACATACGTGAAATAAGCGGTAAGTCTCCATGTATTTTTTTTTCCCTCATAAAATTTTTTATAAATAAATAATAAAAATAGGTTCAGTGGCCACCCTATTAAGACAAGATAATACTTGCTAGTATACAGCGAAAGAGTTGCATTCCATTTTTATTGCCACCAGCAACCTAGAAAACAACTCCACAAACTTGCAATTGATGTATATCCCTTTTTCTGTGTGGTAGATGAGATTAAAAAAAAGAAGAAGGGTTTGTGCATTAATCTGATTTTAGAGGATATTAAACACAAGCCTTAAGCAACAAGCAGCCTTCCCTTGATGGTTACTGTGAACAATAATGAGATTTGAAGCAGTAGGCCTCTACCTGTTAATTATCCATTAGCACAGCTAACCAAGGCTTACGGTTCTTCATCAGATCTGAATACAAATGCTTTCAACTCGGGTTCCATCATGAAAGGTTAGGGTTCCTACTAGATTGATTTCCTTACTTCTGACAGGGACAAAAAAGGTCCAAAGTATTCTGGTCTAATGGTTCCTGAATAGAGTAAAAAATAATAAAATAAAATATTATACATAATAAATAGTAAACTACACACCAAACTAAGACACACACACCACACACACACTTAGTAGCACAAAGCATGAGACATGAAGGATAGGAATGTCAATTGATGTATGTTATGTATAAAAACGCAGGTTAAATATAAATCTAAAAACATAATAGTTGAAATAGGTTTTACTATCAAATTCTTAGAGCCAAGGCATAAATGGAAATTATACATTAACCTTGGAAAGTCTTTTTCGAAGGTTGTTACCCTAGCCCCAAAGTACTACTAAATTATAACCATGTCGAACAAATTCCCAACCAATTCCCTTAACGGCCGAAAAAAATTAATTTCTATTGTGCCCGTGCCAGATATGCTGTCTCTTAGAATGTACCATTTTAAATTCCATGATGAAAAAGTAGCGCGTGGTAAGAAACCGCGCCTTCCTTTAAGCACCACCCTGCTCACAAGTTGTTTTTTTTTTTTTTTTTTTTCAAAGCTTACCTGACACGGGGGGGTGCTCTGGACAGATATGGTTCTCCGAAAAGTCTACATGATATAAGTTGTGGTTGAGTAAAAAAAGTGACCAAAAACCTGCGGCTCGACAGCCAGGTTCACCAAATGGAGATGCAGTGTTATCTGCGCCGTATCACTATCGAGTTAAATTAAATTGACCAGAATAGATTGTTTAAGCCCGGCATGGGATGCAAATACGTACGTTCTCCCTACCTACCAATTAGATTGTAAGCTCCTCGGAGCAGGGACTCCTTCCTTAATGTTACTTTTACAGTATGTCTGAAGCACTTATTCCCATGATGTGTTATTTATATTTGTTATTTATATGACATGTATTACTACTGTGAAGCGCTATGTACATTTTATGGCGCTATACAAATAAAGACATACATACATACATACATACACCGTGACCACGTGCGCCTCTGACTATCACCGCACACCATGAGCAGTCTCCTCCGCTCGCTCACACCCACCAACACACACACCACAGCCACCACCCCCCACCCTCTGTCAGCAGCGTCTCACCTCCCCACCCACCACCGACACATCTCCTGCGGGGGGGAAGGACAACACCACTTCCGCCAACAGCCGCCTCACCACCCCCTACCCTCTCGCAGCAGCGCTTCACCTCCTCCCCACCCGCCGCCGACAGCCGCCTCAGCCCCACCACCCCCACCTTCTCTCCGCAGCGCCTCAACTCCTCCCCACCCGCCACGGACACAGATCCTGACTGACACAGATCCTGACTGACACAGATCCTGACTGACACAGATCCTGACTGACACAGATCCTGACTGACACAGATCCTGACTGACACAGA
>WSYH01018802.1:0-10740 GCA_036426205.1 Ascaphus truei
GCTGCCTAATCAAGGTGTGTTAAAACCCCAGGCTGTAGACACATGGGTGCTGGCTGTTGAGGAGAGATGAGTAAGCTACTGGAGAGATTACTGATACAAGGTCTGTGAGCAAAGTAGATAAATTATGAACTGTTTAGAAAAGGGTAGCTGCCTTATTTTTAGACTGTCTGCTAAAGAGAACTGTTTTGTTTGGTCTGCTGAAGAAAAAGCCATTTTTCTTTTGTTTGCTGATGAAAAGCCATTTTTCCTTTTGTTTGCTGATGAAAAGCTATTTTTGTTTTGTGTGCTGTATATCTTTTAAGGCTAAATAAATAAGCCTTGTCAAGAAACCCGCGTGTGTAGTTGCATGTACCCTGCAACAGTGCTGAATATGTTTATATACTATCCTACTTAATATAGAAAACATAGATATAAAATAATATTTATCAACGCATGCACTGTCGGCGCTTACTGGCTGTGCGCGAGCATTCCCGGAAGTGCTGACCCTCATGCTCCCGAGTAGCCAGGAAGCGCTGACCGTGCATGTGTCCGAGCTGCTGGGAAGCGCTGACTGTGCATGAAGTGCCAACCGTGCATGCACACGAACAATCGGGAAGCTCCTACAATGCATGCGCACGAACAGTCGGATGTGCACAAGCAGCTGGGTAGCGCTGAGCGTGCATGCGCATGAGCAGCTAGGAAGCACCGACCGCGCATGCGCACAAGCAGCTGGGAAGCACCGACTGCACATGCGCATGAACAGTCGCGATGTGCCGACTGTGCATGAGCACGAGCAGCCAGGAAGTGTCAACCGCTCATGCGCACGAACAATCGGGAAGTGCCGACCGCGCATGCGCACGAACAATCGGGAAGTGCCGACCGCACATGCGCACGAACAATCGGGAAGTGCCAACCGCATGAACAATCGGGAAGTGCTGACAGCGCATGCGCACGAGCAATCAGGAAGTGCCGACCATGCATGCGCATGAGCAATCGGGACGTGCCGACTGCGCATGCACACAAACAATTGGGAAGTGCCAACCGCTCATGCATACAAGCAATCGGGAAGTGCTCACCGTGCATGCGCATGACAGCCGGAAAGCGCAGACCATGCATGCGCATGAGCAGCAGGGAAGCTCCGACCGCGCATGCGCTCAAGCAGCTTGGAAAGTCGGCACATCCCGACTGTTCATGCGCATGCGCGGTCGGTGCTTCCCAGCTGCTCATGCACAGTCTGTGCTTTCCAACTGTCGTGCGCATGCACGGTGTGCACTTCCCGATTGCTCGTGCGCATGCACGAGCAGCCAGGAAGTGCCGACCGCGCATGCGCATGAACAATCAGGAAGTGCCAATTGCGCATGTGCACGAGCAATCGGTAAGTGCCGACCACGCATGAGCACGAGCAGCACGGAAGCTCAGACCGCGCATGGGCACAAGCAGCCGGGAAGTACCGACCATGCATGCGCACGAGCAGTCAGGATGTGCCGACCGCGCATAAGCACGAGCAGCCAGGAAATGCCGACCGGGTGTGCGCACGAGCAGCCAGGAAGTGCCAACCATGCATGCGCACGAGCAGCCGGGAAGCACCGACCGCTCATGCGCACGAGCAGCCATGAAGAGCCGACCATGCATGCACACGAACAATCGGGAAGTGCCAATCGCACGAGCAACCGGGAAGTGCCGACCGCACAGTAGTACAAGCAGCTGGGAAGTGCCGACCGTGCATGCACATGAGCAATCGAGAACTGCTAAGCGAGCATGTGAACAGCCGGGAAGTGCCGACCGTGTATACGCACGAGCAGCCGGGAAGCGCTGACTGCACATGCGCATGAACAATTGTGAAGTGCCAACCGCGCATAAGAACGAGCAGCTGGGAAGTGCAGAATGCGCATGTGCATGGGCAGCTGGGAAGTGCCGACCGCGCATGTGCACGAGCAGCTGGGAAGTGTCGACCATGCATGCGCACGAGCAGCTGGGAAGTGATGGCCGCGAATGAGCACGAGCAGCTGGGAAGCACCAACCGCGCATGAACAATTGGGAAGTGCCGACCGCGCATGCGCATCAACAATCGGGAAGTGCCGACTGCACATGCGAACAGCCGGTGCAGATGCAGCCGGGAAGCACCGATTGCACATGAGCATGATCAGCTGGAAAGCGCCGACCGCGCATGCGCACGAACAATCGGGAAGTGCCGACCGCGCATGAGCATGAGCAGCTGGAAATTGCCGACCGCGCATGCGCAATAACAATCAAGAAGCGCCGACTGCGCATGAGCAGGAACAGCTGGGAAGCACCAACCGGGCATGAGCAGCTGGGAAGCGTGGACCACGCATGAGCACAAGCAGTGGGGAAGCGCCGATCGCACATGAGCACAAGCAGCCGGGAAGCACCAATCATGCATCAGCCCAAGCAGCTGGGAAGCACCGACCACGCATGGGCACAAACAGCTGGGAAGCACCGACCACGCATGGGCACGAACAGCTGGGAAGCACCGACTGCGCATGGGCTCAAACGGCCGCCATCGGCACAGAAAATTGGGACAGAGCCCGAAAAAGTCTGGACTGTCCAGGCTAAACCGGGACATCTGGTCACCCTAGCCGTAAATTACAACATAGGGAAACTCTGTTGAGGCTCGGTGCCGGGCCACTTACTTTCTCTGGCATCTCCTCCTGCGCCTCATCTCGTATTGTCATAGCAAAGCAGTGCCACAAGCACAAGATGCCGGAGAGAAGAGGCCCTGCGCTCTCTCTCAGTTTAAGTGCTGTGGGGATGAGCGCGGGAATCGGTGCAGCAATCATCAAGCCAGGCCTGCCCGAAGAGCTTACAATGTATATTATATATATGCAGAAACCTTCACAATGAGCTGCTGTGAGCTCAGCAAAACATCCGCAGGCTGATCACAGCTCTGCTTTTTGTACAAAACCCATATTCTGTGCATTAAAATGCCCCTCAAGACCCGCGCAGAGGCAGGGTTAGTGAGTTTTGGCTCTGTTAAAACCAGACACAGAGCCACTAGTTTTTTCTCATGGCCGTTCAGCCGCTGGTAATGCGGGTCTTTCACTGCCCAAATCAGGGGAGCGCAACGAAATGACCCGGAAAGTGGAAGAAAATGGACATGTGCTTCTCTCAGACGCCTGATGAAACCTTGAAGCACGTACCTGCACACATCCATAGCACAGAGAGGGGGATGCGGGTACAGTGTCGGTGAACATGTGGGGGATCCAATCCGGGTGTGTGGAGACTCTCCAGCGAGACTTTGAGTCCGTGAGAGCGCAGCCTTCCATCACACCGAGAGTACAAAAGGAAAAGAAGGGGTGGGGGAAAGGGAGGTGTGTGACAATAGGGGCAGCCTGCCTCACATAATAAAGGTGAAGCCCGGCTAGCTGTACCAAAACCGTGTGTAATGGCCGCCTCAGTGAGGCTCATTTGGCCTGAATGTAACGTGTATATTTTGTGTAACCCCTTGCAGGACAGAGCTAATCACCTTGTGATATCTATACAGGGGAAACTGTATGTCTTGGGGACTGGGATTGTATAAAAAGCACTTTTATTCCCTGTGCCAGTTAGCAAGTCAGCAATGTCCTGTGTGTTGCTAGCATTTCTCTGCGTGCTGACACAGTAATTCACTTAGCTGGGCTGCATACGGAGAAATGCCAGTTCATGGCAGAGCTTGGGAGCGGCTTGAGGACCGGGAAGATGGTAAGTGAGGAAGGGCTGAGACTCAGGTCCGGGAACTGGTTTCTAGGTGGTGCAGAGCCATTGTTCTCCCAGGCACCTACCCAGCGGGAGGTATGGGGCTGGCCAAGGGAACCGTTGCCGGGACTCAGTTCCGTAGGCATGATTTCCCATTGTCAGTCCCGTAGGCAGGATTCCCATTGGCCAGTTCAAATTTCCCACTCGCCAGCAGCTGATCTTCAATGGGCAGTCCAGAGTGCCTAAGCCGGCCCCCTCCTGTTGCAGACAGACAAGCCCTAGTCTTCCGATTGGCTGCAACATCACGATCCGTGTTCAGATTGGTCGGTGGCCTCTGCTCCATGAAAAATATAGAAGACCAAGGGCTATGTAAGGAGCGCGGCCGATCAGAGTACCAGAGCGAGTTGAGTGTTCGGGGATACTCTTGGAATGTGAGACGGAGGCTGTGACTTCACAACTGGCGGCTATTTGAAAGTGCTATTGGAAGAAAAGCACAGAGAAGCTGGAGAAGAAGCTGTTCAGGGCAAGCCTACAGAAGCCGGCACTTAGTTGCGGCTAGATTCTTCCCCCTCAGGCCCCAGTTGGTGAGTGTTACATTGCGATTGTGTATTTTGTGTGTTTGTTGGCTTGCCAAAATAAACTTTTGTTTATTCAACTATTGTGTTCTGTCTGGTGATGGTGATCCCGGGGGTAAGGGTGTTAAAGGTCCTGGTCTCCCGTTACACAATGTATTGTCGCTTCAACATCTTGAAAGCAGGGAAATACAAAATGCAGACTGACACTTTAATTAAGACATCTTAGTACATCATATATCATCAAATCCTAAACCAAAGGGCCGTAGAGGGACTTGTCCCAAGAGGTCACCTTCCCTTATTTTTGTGTTGTTTTAGTTTTAATGATCTGTGCTAAACCCTCTGGGTTTTAATTGGCGGCTTGTCTAGAAAGCCCTCATATCATAATTGTATATGTATTTAATCCCTAAATTTCCACGTTTAGAATCCATGGGAGCCACACTTTCTGGAATTTAGGGCAGGCGTCGTTCAGGAGACTGGTCAGTTTCTCCGTACGACAGATAAACCAGACTTTATTTTTGATCTTGGATATGGAGGGCCGCACATTTTGCTGCCAGACCGCAGCGATTTCACATCTGGTGGCTGTTGAGATGTGGGACACCAGTATAATCTCAGACCGAGACAGGTCCTGGTGGGGTCTGTTTAAGAGATGTTGCCAAGGATCTAAGGGGATATTCCTATTTGGAATCCTCTGCACCCACGAGATCACTTCTCTCCATAGAGCCGAGATCTCAGGACATGACCACCACATATGGATAAATGAGGCCTGGCCTGGGCAGACTGGGGGGTAACCTGGTATGAACTTGGACAATTTTAGTGGGGTTAGGTACCAACGCATCAGTACCTTGTAAGCGGTTTCTTTTATTGTGGAGCATTTGGCCGCTGCCTCTAGGACCTCTTCCCAGTCCTCCTCCCCCAAGTCCTGTTCGCATTGTAACATATATTTAAAAAAATTGGAGCTAGGGGTGTAGAATTAGTTAAGAGGCTGTAAAGCTGGGATATAAGTCAGGGGGTGCCCTTATTGTCCAGGCACATGGTTTCAAATTGTTTTAAGGGTTTGGAGGGGGCCCGATTTGGAATAGCATGTTTTTAGTTGAAGATAGTGGAGAAATTCTGTTAGGAAGGTTTTTCTCTTTCTGAAAATACTCGAAAGGTTTAGGTTTTAGGTCTGGACCCAGGTCCTTGAGCCTAAGAATACCCGCCATGACCCAAGTTTCAGTTTTAATATGCGTTTGAAGAACATACACATTGTGTTCCATTTGAAATGCCAATATTACATAAAGAATAGTTTATATCGGTCTCCTTTGTGTAATTTCCCTTGGACGTCTCCTCTTCTAGCAGACGACCAGTGCAGATTATTTGCCATAGATTTGGGAATTGCCTTTATTATTAGGGAATATGTGAGTAGAACTCATATCATCAATCCACATCCTGGGTCTTGATAAGGCTTATTGTACTATATTGTGTCCGTTTTCTTCTACTTTCCAGGTTATTTCATGGTGCTCCCCTGATTTGGATGACGAAAGGCATGTGTGAAGAACTGGTGCAACAATTCTCCTAAGGGTTTGAGCAGCAACCACTATTCCACTTTTTTTTTGTATTATTGTGCGCACTGTTCTATCACTATGAATGTGAAATATTGTTGTGTCACTTGTTTGCGATTGTCCCTTTATACTACACACTTTGTCATCATGCACAGGTCACTTTGATATTTGATTAGGTTCTCATTCTGAGGATTTATTCTATTTGGGTTAAGAGCGCCAGTTCTAACACCTAAAACCGGTAAGGTTGGGGCCGGTGCTGATGCAGGCAGACTGTACTCCCCCATCTCAGTAATGTATGTTGTAATATAAACGAGAGAGAGGCCTAGTCATTGAGGCTCTGGTCTTTGGGGTGCTAGATCCCTGCTCGAAACCAAGTACTGTTAGGTTGTGATGTCACTTTATTCCGCTGCTTTACCAAACAGATTGCAAGCTCCTTGGCTGACTGTGCCTGTGACTTATACAGACGTCTGGTAGGAAGGTCAGAGAGATCTCATGTTCTACTGATCTATCATTATAATAATAATGACAAAGTTATTATATGGAGCACCATTGTACAGTGCAGCACAATCCTACAATGGGACGCTGAGAGTTTTATATACACGTGAATTGTTTTACCCTTTCTATGGGTCAGCATGAGGGGACACTCTGGAGTGGAAAACGGATATGAAACTGGAGCTCGTCTTGAGTTGGAGATCTCTTTCTTATGTGCATTGTACTATAATGTAATATATGTATTGTATATTAGTGTACATTCTGTATATTTCCATACACACAATGACAGAGATTGCAGTGGACACTTGGACATGTTAAACATTTTCTCACAGGGAAGTTGCATACAGACTAGAAAGAGAGAATGAGACATTGATCAGATACACGTCTATTCCTGAAGATTATCCCAAGCATATCTTGCCCGGTGTATTACAATACCCACAGCTCAGACATTGGAGGGTCACTGTCCAGCCCCCCCACCAGGTCACATGGCATCCCTTATCCACGGTGATATCACAACAGAAAAGATGACGTTACAATCACATCACAAAATTGTCTCTTGTGTTAACCCCTTTTGACCCAGATAATAAAGCACTCGGTGACGTCCATACACAGCTTTGATGCCGTCAGGTCAGTCTGCGGGGTCAGAGGTCAGCGGGAGGCATTTCCTGTGCTTGGAGAGTTTCTCAATGTTATCCATCCAGGA
This sequence comes from Ascaphus truei, assembly GCA_036426205.1. Lineage (NCBI taxonomy): Eukaryota > Metazoa > Chordata > Amphibia > Anura > Ascaphidae > Ascaphus > Ascaphus truei. Next base: position 6,984 of record WSYH01018802.1, read on the forward strand.
ACACTAGAAAGAGGGGAGACAGGTTCCGTCTGTTCAGGTGACCGTAATAAAGCAGCAGGCCCCACACCAACAGAACCCCTCCAACGCAGCACATTTCTGACCAAGTGAACGAATAATTACTGGTAGCAAACAGGAAGTGTTTCTAATTAGCTGCAGAAGAAAGATGTGGAGCATCTGTAACACAACATGACATCTACTGTACACTTCCCAGTTTTACGGAAATCAATATTGTGACAGCAGGGGCAGCAAGGTTAGGCCCACTCGTTGCCCCTACTAATCAAGATAGCGATCCAGGTACAGGGTCAAAATATCCATCTCAGAGCCACAAAATGGCCACCAGCCACGTGTGGGGCCAGGTGCAGAGTCTCTGGATAATGATGAGGTGGGGAAAGGCGAGCCCTCCTGCTGGGAATTTACATACTCTAAAAGCGGAGCATTGTTCTCTCCCCAGCAGCCAGGTGTCTGCTTTGCGGGATAGACCTGTAAAGTTGGGTCCCAGCCCTGTCGGCTCCATTCCTATTGGGCAGTTCCAGTTTCCCACCCCCTGGGGCTGTTCTTCGGCGCGGTCACAGCCCACCGCCATGAGACTGAGCGTCACAGTGGAGGACAGGTCTCTGCTGATTGGTCGGCACTCAGTTCCCCATGTTTCCAGATGGAGGCTGTGTAACTATACAAACCGATGCTGATCAGGGCTTCACAGTGGTTCATGGTCGGTCTCGGTGTCAAGGGGCCAATCCGGAAAGTGAACTGTACGGTGCCAAACATCAACACTGTAAATAAGCATTCAATATAACAGTCCCCTCATTGTGCCCCTGGCTGTCACACCTCAACAAGGGACCAAAGTGCTCTTCAATGGTCCCAGTATCATGCGTGAGTAACATTAGGTGAGTCACATAAAGGGGTTTACTAAACAATCACTTGCTGATGTCCAATAACTGTCACGGTACAGTGTGACTGTGCCAAAACAAATACAATTCTAGTCTATACCCACTAGCATAGTAAAGTGCCACTACCCCGGTCCTCCGATGGGGTCACCCCACGAGTCTAGATCCTACATACTAGGGCACCCCACCCGTCAGCCGGACTATACCAGCTCAGAGAGCGGTTTCTGGGGGTGGTGTGGGTCTGCACAAAGCCAGAAATCTCCACAACCCCCAGAACACACAAAGTTATAAAAAAGAACCCAACAATTTGCCTTACCGGGAGTCGAACCGGGGATCCAGACTACCTAAGACACACAGCTAAGGCTCAGGGACCCTGGCTGAGTGAATTACAGAAAGAAATAATGTTATAAAAATAATGTGGTAAGGTGTGTCCCACGGGATCACACCCAGAACCTTGGGATGCAACTCAAAATATTATTATGAAATAAAACTCCGGGACCAGGCGGTAAAATACACAGAGAAATCCCCTCCGGCACTTCTACCTATTCGGTATCTATTCAGTATCTGCACCGGGGATTACACTGATAACTTAGCCAGACAAAGGAGGGACCAAACTGAATGTAACCCTTTCACATCACAGTAAAGGATAAGATTGGCAGCTTTCCGCCATTTTCAGGTGTTCACTCAGAGGGTGGGGAGCAGCTGGTGCAGGTCCTGCTGTGCTCGCCGGTAGAATAACATTAAAGCTAAGCAATGGAAAACACAAGGAATTACCCTCCAGTTAGTTATTACTATGGGTTAGCAGGCACGCTATAAAAAGGCAGACTGGCACAACGGCAAGGACAGTGCATTGGGACCACAGGAGATGTGCAGAGATTCTCAGCACCAGCATACAGAGCGACCTGTTTATATGCAAGGTTGGGGACCGCTTAGCCCTCTCTCAGTGACCATGACATTAATGTGTTCCTAGCCCCCCTGCCAGTGAAAGGGTTAATGAGATCAGGTGGAAAGCTCAGAGAAGAGGGGGCCCTCTCGTGTGCTGTGCTGGTCAGTCCCTCTTACCAGCACTTTGGTGACCTGGAGAACGGAGACTTGGTACTGGGTGAGAGCCTGCATGTTCAAGGTCAGTCTGTCCAGCTCAGCAAGCAGCTCCTGTGCGGCTTCCTCAAGATCTAGGGAGAGGATTTACCCGGTGTGACTGTACGCCCTGTAATTACCCAATGTGCAGTCAGTGTCACCGCATGTCACTATCTAGTGTCACAGTCAAAAGGCTGTCACCAGCACTGTACATGTATATAATGCATCCTATTGTCACATGGCATCACTCCAAAGGTTTCTGCTGACCTTTCACCCCAGTCCCCCTTGAACTTTCACCCCAGCTCCTTCCTGACCTTTCACAGCAGCCTGTGGGTCAGCAGCATCCATGCTCCAATTGCTATTTCTTCTCCTCCTGTATACAGCATATATAATATATAAGTGCAGGGTGTTACAGTGTATCCCTGTATATAGTATATAAGTGCAGGGTGTTACAGTGTATCCCTGTATATAGTGTTTAAGTGCAGGGTGTTACAGTGTATCCCTGTATATAAGTGCAGGGTGTTACAGTGTATCCCTGTATATAGTGTATATAAGTGAAGGGTGTTACATTGTATCCCTGTATATAGTGTATATACGTGCAGGGTGTTACAGTGTATCCCTGTATATAGCATATAAGTGCGGGGTGCTACAGTGTATCCCTGTATATAGTGTGTATATAAGTGCAGGGTGTTACAGTGTATCCCTGTATATCGTATATATAAGTGCAGGGTGTTGCAGTGTAACCCTGTATCTAGTATATAAGTGCAGGGTGTTATAGTGTATCCCTGTATATAGTATATATAAGTGAAGGGTGTTACATTGTATCCCTGTATGTAGTGTATATACATGCAGGGTGTTACTGTGTATCCCTGTATATAAGTGCAGGGTGTTACTGTGTATCCCTGTATATAAATGCAGGGTGTTACAGTGTATCCCTGTATATAGTATATAAGTGCAGGGTGTTACAGTGTATCCCTGTATATAGTGTATATAAGTACAGGGTGTTACAATGTATCCCTAATATAGTGTATATAAGTGCAGGGCGTTACAGTGTATCCCTGTATATAGTGTATATACGTACAGGGTGTTACAATGTATCCCTAATATAGTGTATATAAGTGCAGGGCGTTACAGTGTATCCCTGTATATAGTGTATATAAGTACAGGGTGTTACAATGTATCCCTAATATAGTGTATATAAGTACAGGGTGTTACAATGTATCCCTAATATAGTGTATATAAGTGCAGGGCGTTACAGTGTATCCCTGTATATAGTGTATATAATAATAATAATAATAGCATGTTTTTGTATAGCGCTGCTAGTTGTATGCAGCGCTTTACAGAAACATTTTGCAGGCACAGTCCCTGCCCCGTGGAGCTTACAATCTATGGTTTTGGTGCCTGAGGCACAGAGAGATAAAGTGACTTGCCCAAGGTCACAAAGAGCGTGAGACACAGTGTCTTTTACTCACTGAGCCACTCCCTATCTATATAAGTACAGGGTGTTACAGTGTATCCCTGTATATAGTGTATATAAGTGTAGGGTGTTACAGTGTATCCCTAATATAGTGTGTATATAAGTGCAGGGTGTTACAGTGTATCCCTAATATAGTGTATATAAGTGCAGGGTGTTACAGTGTATCCCTAATATAGTGTATATAAGTGCAGGGTGTTACAGTGTATCCCTAATATAGAGTATATAAGTACAGGGTGTTACAGTGTATCCCTGTATATAGTGTATATAAGTGTAGGGTGTTACAGTGTATCCCTAATATAGTGTATATAAGTGCAGGGTG
>WSYH01018803.1:0-10738 GCA_036426205.1 Ascaphus truei
TAAGCAGTGGGAGTGGGAGTCCTACTGACAGTGTGAGGCTGTAACTTCTATAGCAGCCTGATGGGAAAGCAGTGGGATGTTCCCATACTGACAGTGTGAGGGATATTATAAAACAGCCTGTATGGGAAGAGGGATGAGGGAAGTCCCATACAGACAGTGTGAGGCTGTGACTTATATAACAGCCCTGTAGGGAAGCAAGTGGGTGTCCCATAACTGACAGTTGTGAGGCTGTACTTCTATAGCCAGCCCAGTATGGGAAGATAGTGGGGGGGAGTCTCATACAGACAGTTGTGGAGGCTGTAATTCATATAGCAGCAACGTATGGAAAAGAAGATGGGAGAGTCCCATACTGACAGTGTGGGCTGTACGTCTATACCAGCCTGCTATGGGAAGCAAGTGGGAGTCCCAACAGACACGTTGTGAGGGCTTTACTTCTATAGCAGCCTGAATAGGGAAGACAGTGGAAGTCCCAACAGACAGTGTGAGCGGCTTGACTCTCTATAGCAGCCCCGTATGGGAAGGAAGGCATGAGATCGGAGTCCCATACTGACAGTTGTGAGGCCTGTACTTCTATAGAAGCCAAGTATGGGAAGCGAGTGGGAGTCCCATACTTGACAGTGTGAGGCCTGTACTTCTATAACAGCCCTGTTGGGAACGCAGTGGGGATCAATACTGATCAGTGTGAGGCTTGTATTCATGAGCAGCCCCGTATGGGAAGCAGTGGGGATCGCCAATACTGACAAGTGTGTGAGCTGATGGTGTGTGTCTTCATAGCAGCCCTCGTTGGGAAGCAAGTGGGAGTCCCCCATACAGACAGTGTGAGGCTGTACCCGTCTTATAGCAGCCCTGTATGGGAAAGCAGTGGGAGTCCCATACAGACAGTGTGAGGCGTTATTCTATTAGCAGCACCGTATGGGAAGGCAGTGGGGATCCCATACAGACAGTGTGAGGCTGTACTTCTATAACAGCCGTATGGGTAAGCAGTGGGGATCCCATACATGACAGTGTGAGGCTGTAATTCTATAGCACAGCCCTGTATGGGAAGCAGGGAGTCCCATACAGACAGGTGTGAGCTGTATTTTCTATAGCAGCCCGATGGGAAGCAGTGGGAGTCCATACGACAGTTGTGAGGCATGTACTTATATAACAGCCCTGTATGGGAAAGCAGTGGGGAGCATACATGACGGTGTGAGGCGGTACTATTATAACAGCCCTGTATGGGAAGCAGTGGGGATTCACATGAATGACAGTGTGAGGTTGTACTTCTTATAACAGCCCCATATGGGAAGGCAGGTGGGCAGTCCCATACAGACAGGTGACTGGTGTACTTCTATACCACCTGTATGGGAAGCAGTGGGAGTCCATATCACGGACAGTGTGATGGCTGTACTCTATATAAGCAGCCCTATGGGAAGCAGTGGAGTCCCATACTGGACAGTGTGAGCTGTATTTGATACCAGCCAATGTATGGGAAAGCAGGGGGCATGGAGTCCCATACAGAACAGTGGTGAGGCTTGTACGTGGTACTTTTTCTATAGAGCCCTGTATGGGGAAGCAGGTGGATAGTCCATACAGACACAGGTGACGCGTACTCTATAGCAGCCCCGTATGGGAAGCAGGTGGGAGTCCCATACTGACAGTGTGAGGCTGTTGTATTCTATAGCAGCCCTGTATGGGAAGCAGTGGGGATCCCATACAGACAGTGTGAGGCTGTACTTCTATAGCAGCCCTGTATGGGAAGCAGTGGGGATCCCATACAGACAGTGTGAGGCTGTACTTCTATAACAGCCCCGTATGGGAAGCAGTGGGAGTCCCATACTGACAGTGTGAGGCTGTATTTCTATAGCAGCCCCGTATGGGAAGCAGTGGGAGTCCCATACTGACAGTGTGAGGCTGTACTTCTATACAGGCATACCCCGCATTAACGTACGCAATGGGACCGGAGCATGTATGTAAAGCGAAAATGTTCTTAAAGTGAAGCACTACCTTTTCCCCACTTATCGATGCATGTACTGTACTGCAATCGTCATATACATATATAAATTAGATTGTAAGCTCCTCGGGGCAGGGACTCCTCTTCCTTATTGTAACTTTTATGTCTAAAGCACTTATCCCCATGACCTGTTATTTATATTATCTGTTATTTATTTGATTACCACATGTATTACTACTGTGAAGTGCTATGTACATTAATGGCGCTATATAAATAAAGACATACAATACAATACAATACGTGCAGAACTGATGTAAATAACGCATGTATAACAGGCTCTATAGTCTCCCCGCTTGAGCGCAGCTTCGGTACAGGTAGGGAGCCAGTATTGCTGTTCAGGACGTGCTGACAGGCGCATGCGTGAGATGCCGTTTGTCTATTGGGCGATTATGTCCTTACTCGTGAGTGTACTTAAAGTGAGTGTCCTTAAACCGGGGTATGCCTGTAACAGCCCTGTATGGGAAGCAGTGGGAGTCCCATACAGACAGTGTGAGGCTGTACGTCTATAGCAGCCCTGTATGGGAAGCAAAAGGGGGTAGAAAGAAGACATCCTTGAGAAGAACGCAAGAGTCTGGATGGTGCATAGCGAGAAATTAGGGCTGAGATGTAAGGAGGGGCAGAAGTGTGTAAAGCTTTAAAAGTGAGGAGAAGAATGGAGTGTGAGATGCGGGATTTGATCGGAAGCCAGGAGAGGGATTTCAGGAGGGGAGATGCTGAGAGAGATCTAGGAAAGAGTAGAGTGATTCTGGCAGCAGCGTTTAGGATAGATTGTAGGGGAGACAGGTGAGAGGCAGGAAGGCCGGACAGCAGGAGGTTACAGTAATCGAGACGGGAGAGAATGAGGGCCTGAGTCAGAGTTTTAGCAGTCTGGAAACAGAGGAAAGGGCGTATCTTTGTTATATTGCGGAGGAAAAAGTGACAGGTTTTAGATACGTTTTGAATGTGAGAGGAGAATGTGAGTGAGGAGTCGAGTGTGACCCCTAGGCAGCGTGCTTGGGCTACTGGGTGAATGATCAAACTTTCTCTTTTCAAACATACCATTGAATTCTGATACAAAGATTCAGCTTAGTTACTGCTGCATGTAATTACAGTCAGTATATCATCTGCATGTTACACATAGTGACAGAAGTAGAATAAAAAACTGGATCAGATTTATCAGGAGAAAAAGTCCCTTTAAATAAATGTTTCTGGGTGGTGTTTTGCAGTCGGAGGACTTTGATGCCATGTTACTTGTTACCCATACCTCCAGCTGCTGCAGTTGTCTAAAAGATCTTGAGTTGTAACCAACAGGAGCAGGAAAAAGACATCAAAATTCTTATCTTCGAGAAAACAACTACATGAAACAAATAAAATCAAAGCAGGAAAGTGTTACATTGTATAAACAATGTAACCGCCCTCACTTATCTTCACTGCCCTCTAGTAAGCCATTTAACAAACACACAGCGTGTGTGTGTGTGTGTGTGTGTGTGTGTGTGTGTGTGTGTGTGTGTGCCCATATCTCTACTTATTCCTATTTCAATGTATGTCTCAGGAGGAAAACCCTTTATAGACAGTAACTGTAACAGTGTATTGTGGTGAGAATTTATGGGGCAGAATAGCTTATCTTACAGGAAACATAACTTTAAAGACTGTTTACTCTCCATTAAGCTTGTGTGTACATACATATATAAACCGCATGATACAGAATGGCACCATGACCAGTGATATGAGAAGACGAGACAAGGAAAGTCATTTCTCAAAGTCCCCCGACTGCAAAACTGGGGACAAACACGTCATCCAATTTATCGAGGAAAACTTTTCTAGACTCACACAGCTGTTTTTTAAGGATATTAAAGGAACATCATTCAAATTACCTAAAGGGGGTGGTCCTCCCCATTTTCTGTTTTGGTATTTTGTGGGGGTTATATACCATTAAGTGGGACAGCAGCTGTAATTATGCCCACAAAATATGTATGGTGTTCACAGAAGCCTTTGCTTTTTCAATGTCCTTCTTGGGTTCGCTTTATCCGGACGGAACCCGAATGATACCGGTTGTGTTTCTGTTTTGGTGCTTTACGAATACAGGATAATAATAATAATAATTTGTTATTATTTATATGTAGAACTCTGGGCTCTTTGTATCAGAATATTCTTGGGTATTTTGTTAACTGTCTAGCCTTACTTATTGGAGGGAGCGCCAATCTTTGGAGGCATGTCTCACTAATTGGAAGACTGTCTCACTCATTAGCACTCTGTTTCAATAATTGGAAAGCAGCCTCACTCATTGGGAAGGCAGTCTCACTCATTGGGAGGCAGTCTGACTCATTGGAAGGCAGTCTCACTCATTGGGAAAGCATTCTCACTCATTGGGAAGGTAGTCTCACTCATTGGGAGGCAGCCTCACTCATTGGGAAGGTGGTCTCACTCATTGGGAGGCAGTCTGACTCATTGGAAGGCAGTTTCATTCATTGGGAGGCAGTCTGACTCATTGGAAGGCAGTTTCACTCATTGGGAGGCAGTCTGACTCATTGGAAGGCAGTTTCACTCATTGGGAGGCAGTCTGACTCATTGGAAGGCAGTTTCACTCATTTGAAGGCAGTCTCACTCATTGGGAAGGTATTCTCACTCATCGGGAGGTAGTCTCACTCATTGGGAGGCAGTCTCACTTATTGGGAAGGTAGTCTCACTCATTGGGAGGCAGTCTGATTCATTGGAAGGCACCCATTGCAAGATGGTCTCACTCATTGGAGAGATGTTTCACCCATTAGTAGGCTGTCTCACTCATTAGGAGGCTGTCTCACTCATTGGAAGGCTGTCTCACTCATTGGAAGGCAGTCCCACTCATTGGAAGGCAGTCTCACTCATTGGAGAGATGTTTCACCCATTAGTAAGCTGTCTCACTCATTGGAAGGCAGTCTCACTCATTGGAAGGCAGTCTCACCCATTAGTAGGCTGTCTCACTCATTGGAAGGCAGTTTCATTAATTGGGAGGCAGTCTCACCCATTGGACGGCAATCTCACCCATTGGAAGGCAGTCTCATCCATTGGAAGGCAGTCTCACAAATTGGAAATCAGTCTCGCCCATTGGAAAGCAGTCTCGCCCATTGGAAGGCAGTCTCACTGATTGGGAGGCAGTCTCATTCATTGGAAGGAAATCTCACCCATTGGAAGGCAGCCTCATCCATTGAAAGGCAGTCTCACAAATTGGAAAGCAGTCTCGCCTATTGGAATGTAGTCTCGCCCATTGGAACGCAGTCTCACTCATTGGAAGGCAGTCTCACCCATTAGTAGGCTGTCTCACTCATTGGTAGGCAGTCTCACCCATTAGTAGGCTGTCTCACTCATTGGGAGGCAGTCTGACTCATTGGAAGGCAGTCTCACTCATTGGGAGGCAGTCTCACCCATTAGTAGGCTGTCTCACTCATTGGGAGGCAGTCTCACCCATTAGTAGGCTGTCTCACTCATTGGAAGGCCAGTCTCACCATATTGGTGATTTAACAGCAGTCTCATTGCCAATAACTATATATCAATTAATTGGAGTCAAATTATTTTACATCTGAATCATTCATGTCAGACGTAAATCCAGAATCCTCCCACAACACTCACGTGACTTCTTGGACCTTGATAATTGAGCTCACCTTATTATGGAGAACAGAGGGGACATCTTTGTGGCTGTATCACTGGTGGATGTTTGGTTATCACCAACTCTGCCCACTGGGTGGCACTATATAGGGAGTCTGAATCACAGGCCACTCTAAAGATGCAGGACTTAGAATTCCCCCACCCCCACCCCCACCCCCACCCGGACCCCCACCCCCACCCCCACTCAGACCCCCATAATGTTGTATGTCACCCCTTCTATTATTAGTAATCACAATGCTGTTCTGTAGACTGCAGTTATAAGTGGCTATATGTCCAGGCTGTGTACTAATGGCAGTGACAGGTTAAGGGGTCAGTCCCTCCTAGGGGCAAAGTGTACTAATGGCAGTGACAGGGTTAAGGGGTCCCCCTTGTCTTGTGCAGGAGCTGGAGACCCCCACGGATAAGCGTATCTTCGTGCTGGCCGCCGCCCTGCGCGCCGGTTACACCATTGAGCGCCTGTACGAGCTGACCAAGATTGACCGCTGGTTCCTGCACAAGATGAAGAACATCACGGACCACCTGTCCACTCTGGAGGGTTACCACCAGGACGAGACCACCATGCCCCCCGAGGTCTTACTCCGGGCCAAGCAGCTGGGCTTCTCCGACAAGCAGATCGCACAGGCCGTGCAGAGGTAATGGTGTGCAGCCCCCCGCCGTCCCCTCCCCCCCACATCCCTTCTCCCCCCACATCCCTTCTCTCTACTACGGGCAAAGTGACCTAATGACAGGGACGTGTTTAATGGGTTAAAGGGTCAGTCCCACGTAGGGGCAAAGTGACCTAATGACAGGGACGTGGTTAAAGGGTCAGTCCCACGTAGGGGCAAAGTGACCTAATGACAGGGACGTGGTTAATGTTTGTAAATATGTGAATCTGACTCACGGAAAGAGGCGAGGTGTCCTCGAGCTCCTCCCCATCGTGTGATGTCCCTGCGTGTTACACCGGACACCCTTTCCCGTCACGCAGTGCCCTTCTGACAGGGCAGACATTTGATTGTCCAGCACTCGGTCACAGTGCAAGTTAAAAAGAAACAGTTATGAATTACAGCCCCAAACCTATTCTAAATATGGCTACTACTGCGTGACCCAGTTGACTTGAAGGAACCTTATCAGACAAGCTGAGGATAAGACAGCTTCACCGATAAGTCTCTATGAAGTCTTCATGGAACAAACAGCTCAGTGCTGCCTGGTCAAAGTGGAGCGAGTGAGAACAGACTACAGGAGCTGCCGTGTGGACACGCTACTCCAGAAGTTAAAAAAAATCATAAAACTAAGGTCGTTTAATCTGCTTTATAGGGTTTCTCCCACTAGGGTCCCATAGTGAAGAACTGCCCCCTACCATTAAAACACCCACACGACTGCATCAATCCTAATTCCCCGTTTCAGGCAGCAAACATGATGAAATGGTTTTATTTATGTGCGCTAAGAAGGATTGCCCCTCTCCAGGTGTTTAATCTGGATTGCCTTTGCTGCCCTTGTGACCCAGCACCTCTTTTGCCATAATAACCCCGGCATCTTCCTCTGTGCCTGTCCAGCCATATCCCGGAGCCCCCCCAGACCCGCAGTATATCAGGGCCCCCTGTCACTGGTACCCTCTGCATCACGCGTGAATCTTATCCCATTACACGCACACGCCAATCAATTGAGCCACTGACAGGCCCAATGGCTTCCGGATCAATAACCTGAAGCAGAGATATTGATCGGAGCCCACAGTGACTACATTAAGGAATTCCTAATGATGACCCCCTTTGACCTTCTATCCCATCGCTGACCTCATTGGGGAACCTCCCAATCCTAACGTTTGTAAATATGACTTATTATAGATTTTCCTCTTATTAAATGACAGCTGGACGGGTTAGGGCAATTTTTAGAATTAAATCAAATGATTATCATGTGTGCACATAATTTTAATATCAAGAACACGGTATAAGGTATCGGGTATCATGTTACTTTATATATCTTTGTCGGTGTGTATATATATATATGTGTGTGTGTGTATATATAATGATGCCAGGACCCTCAGTAAAGATATTCCTTAAAAAGTGTGTTGGAATTCAACTCCCCCACAAACACTGTATCTATTCATCTAGCTATACATGTATCTATCTATACACATATCTATGTGCACTGTACTTCAATGTATCCATTATCTATGTATCCATCCATCCATCTATCTATCTATCTATCTATCTATCGTATCTATCTATCTATCGTATCTATCGTATCTATCGTATCTATCGTATCTATCGTATCTATCGTATCTATCGTATCTATCGTATCTATCGTATCTATCGTATCTATCAGTCTATCAGTCTATCAGTCTATCAGTCTATCAGTCTATCAGTCTATCAGTCTATCAGTCTATCAGTCTATCAGTCTATCAGTCTATCAGTCTATCAGTCTATCAGTCTATCAGTCTATCAGTCTATCAGTCTATCAGTCTATCAGTCTATCAGTCTATCAGTCTATCAGTCTATCAGTCTATCAGTCTATCAGTCTATCAGTCTATCAGTCTATCGTATCTATCGTATCTATCGTATCTATCGTATCTATCAGTCTATCTGTCTATCGTATCTATCGTATCTATCGTATCTATCGTATCTATCGTATCTATCGTATCTATCTATCTATCTATCTATCAATCAATCGTATCTATCGTATCTATCTATCGTATCTATCTATCTGTTCTCTCTCTCTATCTCTCTCTTTATCTCTCTATTATCTCTCTCGATATCTATTAATGTGTGTACTGTATATCTGTATTTATATAGCAGTGTAATCAGCGCTTTACAAGAGAGACAACACACTTCAGGGAAATATAATACAATAAGTACAGCAAACAAAATCAGACTAATGGAAAGGAAATCCCTGCCCCGCAGAGCTTACAATCTATCATAGTTACATAGTTACATAGTTACATAGTAGATGAGGTTGAAAAAAGACATACGTCCATCAAGTTCAACCCATGCTAAACTTAGACAACAGATATTTTATCATATATCTATACTTATTGATCCAGAGGAAGGCAAACAAAAAAACCCCAGTGTCATATCATACAATGATATCTCATAAGGGAAAATAAATTCCTTCCTGACTCCAAGAATTGGCAATCAGATTATTCACTGGATCAACATCCTTCCCATGTATACTTATTTGGTATATCCCTGTATACCTTTCCCATCTAAAAACATGTCCAACCTTTTTTTGAACAAATCTATTGTATCTGCCATCACAGTCTCCATGGGTAATGAATCCCACACTGTAACTGCCCTTACTGTAAAGAACCCTTTCCTGTGTTGCTGGTGAAATTTCCTTTCCTCCAACCTTAAGGGATGGCCCGAGTCCTTTGTACTGCCCGTGGGATGAATAGTTCTTTTGAAAGCTCCTTGTATTGTCCCCGAATATATTTGTATATAGTTATCATATCCCCTCTTAGACGCCTCTTTTCTAATGTAAATAAATCTAATTTAGCTAGTCTCTCCTCATAAGTTAGATTGTCCATCCCCTTTATTAATTTGGTGGCTCTTCTCTGCACTCTCTCTTGTTCCAGAATGTCTTTTCTTAGGATTGGTGCCCAAAATTGTACTCCATATTCAAGGTGTGGTCTTACTAATGCTTTGTAAAGGGGCATAATTATGTTTACTTCCCTTCCATCCATTGCCCGTTTGATGCAAGATAAGATCTTGTTTGCCTTTGCAGCTACTGCATGACATTGGGCACTATTGCTAAACCTGCTGTCTACAAGCACTCCTAAATCCTTCTCCATCAAGGATTCCCCCAATTTATCCCCATTTAATTTGTAATTCACCTTTTTATTCTTGTATCCCAAATGCATATCCTTACATTTATCTGTATTAAACCTCATATGCCATTTACCTGCCCACGTTTCCAGTCTCTCCAAGTCCTTCTGAAGAGAAATTACATCCTGCTATTCTATTACCTTACACAATTTAGTATCATCACCAAAGATGGAGACTTTGCTCTCGATCCCAACCTCAAGGTCATTAATAAACAAGTTAAAAAGCAGGGGTCCCAGTACCGAACCCTGAGGTACTCCACTCACGACTTTAGCCCAACCTGAAAAAGTTCCATTTTTGACAACCCTCTGTTGTCTGTCCTTTAACCAGTTTTCAATCCAGGTGCATATATTATTACTGAGTCCAACTTTCTTTATTTTGTACACCAACCTCTTGTGTGAAACCGTATCAAAAGCCTTTGCAAAATCTAAGTAGACCACATCGACTGCATTACCCTGGTCTAAATTCCTACTTACCTCCTCAAAGAAACAAATAAGGTTAGTTTGGCATGATCTATCCCTCATAAATCCATGCTGACTATTAATTTTGTTTTCCATTAGGTATTCCTGAATATTATCCCGTATTAAACCTTCAAGTAGTTTCCCTACTATTGAAGTCAGGCTAACAGGTCTGTAATTACCCGGGTGTGATCTAGCTCCCTTTTTAAATATAGGCACCACATCTGCTTTACGCTAATCGATATCGATATATCTGTTATTTATATATGCATTGAATATATATTTATCCATCCAACTATCTTTCAATGTAAATGTGCCTGCCTGTCTCTGTAGCACACACACACACAGACACACAGACATACATACAGACACAGACAGACACACACATACAGACACACACACACATTTATTTGTACTAATACTTAGTGACACATTTTATAGTATACTAGTTCCACTTTCTCCATGATAAAAGTTCCCAGTGCAAGTCAGTGTAAAATGACGACAATCTCCCAAACTTCTCTCAGCCGTTACCCGCCCCTCTCCCCGGCTGGGAAGGGGTTAACGCCCACCTTTATTCTCCCCTCCCCTGCTTCTCAGCTCGGAGGCGCAGCGTAGGGGAATCTCGCGAGCCCGGATGCGTTGAGAAGGCATATACATGTCTGTGTGTGTATTATACGTATATATATATAACTGTGATGCTGTTTAAGCAAATATAACCTTTTGTCATCTTCCTACTGTGTGCGTCTCTACTTTATCAGTCCTCGGATGGTAACGTATTTTTTTAATATTTATTTTTAAGGGACAAGCACCAGGCCTTATTATTATCTTCACTAGGAGTGCTGATTCTTGATTTTATATATATATAATATACA
>WSYH01018804.1:0-10734 GCA_036426205.1 Ascaphus truei
CCCCCCCTCTCTCACCTTGATGCAGGGTCTGTCCCTGTAGAACAGCTGCAGGTATCGGCTCATGGCGTCTCTCCTGGTCTCCTTGCTGCCGACGCGCTTCTTGCCAGGTTTAAGCTTGCCCTCCTGGATCAGGTGCAACTCCTCATCTCTGGCACGGAGCCAAGTGTATTCCTGAATGGGTCAGAGGTCAGCAGTGTCAGAGGTCACCCCGGCGTGCACCCTGACTCTGTGTCACGGAGACCAGGCCAGTTACACCTTCTGACCAGGATCATGCATTGAGCAAAACGAGTTCATGAAATAAATTGTACATTTATTCACAGGAAAAGGCAAACACACAATGTTACACAATATACAGGCAACAACACACTTACTGCGGACTCGGGGCTGAAAAACTATACTTTCCTAAGTGTAGGGGCTCACAAATCCAAAGCTTCCCCTAAAAAATCTTGGAACTGAAATGAACCTGCAGATCCCAACGCCCCAGCTCCCCTCTCCCCCCCGAGCGCGGGGATTCACACGGCGCTTAGACCCTTAGAAAACTGTGAGAGACAGGGGGGAAGTGCTAAATCTGATTTACACGAGGGGCTCTAATACCTCCGACTTTCATTCACAGAATACTACCCCCCTATTAGAAGCAGGAGGATATTCCCAGCACCCAATCCCAGACAAACCGGAAGAAACAACAGGGTCTGGCCCGGGTTCCCTCAATGCCACCCGCGGGCACAGGCTCCGGCCAGCCTGGTGGGATCAATGGAAATGCAACGGGCGGCCATTGATCTCAGGACGTGGATACTTGTCCTTCCCTCCTGTCCAAATGGTCTTGACACCTCAGACACATACTCTGTGGCTTTCATCTCCACTGTATGAGTAGACACGGTGGCACCCAAGTTGGTAGCCCACTGGCTCACTCAGAACACTGGCTCTGACAGTCCCAGCTCATAATACTGTGCACAAGCATGTGTTTTACAGCACACCGTTCCCTAAAATATACACTCTAAAAATATCCTACGTCTGTGGGTTATGGGAAATAGAGTAAGAAGCGGCACGTTATTCCTTACTATCCATATTCCCCACACTATAAATATCCTACGTCTGTGGGTTATGGGGAATAGAGAAAGGAGCGGCACGTTATTCCTTACTATCCATATTCCCCACACTATAAATATCCTACGTCTGTGGGTTATGGGGAATAGAGTAAGGAGCGGCACGCTATTCCTTACTATCCATATTCCCCACACTATAAATATCCTACGTCTGTGGGTTATGCGGAATAGAGTAAGGAGCGGCACGCTATTCCTTACTATCCATATTCCCCACACTATTAATATCCTACGTCTGTGGGTTATGGGGAATAGAGTAAGGAGCGGCACGCTATTCCTTACTATCCATATTCCCCACACTATAAATATCCTACGTCTGTGGGTTATGGGGACTAGAGTAAGGAGCGGCACGCTATTCCTTACTATCCAACACACTATAAATATCTACGTCTGTGGGTTATGGGGAATAGAGTAAGGAGCGGCACGTTATCCTTCCTATCCATATTTCCCCACACTATAAATATGGTTATGGGGAATAGAGTAAGGAGCGGCACGTTATTGCTTACTATCCATATTCCCCACACTATAAATATCCTACGTCTGTGGGTTATGGGGAATAGAGTAAGGAGCGGCACGCTATTCCTTACTATCCATATTCCCCACACTATAAATATCCTACGTCTGTGGGTTATGGGGAATAGAGTAAGGAGCGGCACGCTATTCCTTACCAGCCATATTCCCCACACACTATACAGCAAACTTAGGGCTGGACTTTTAAAAGTCCCCTCACAACCCTGTAGATGATTGGAGTACCCCCAGAACCCCTACACCGGTTCTGGCTGACCTGGGCATTTACTGGGTATTGAGAAGGGATGGGGGAGCACAGCGTAAGGAATGGTGGAGTGTGATTGTATTATCTCCCTATGATGTTCAGTGGCGTTCTGACACCCTTGGAGTGTCCTCAGAGGGAGGTTTGTACTCCTTAGAGGAGGGTTAAGACTTAGGTGGGTGAAACAAGTCTATGGATGCAAAATGAATGCAAAATGAATCAATAAAAGGAAAACTTACACGGCCTTGTAAAACTTACTTAACTTACCATTAAACCAGAAGGCGTTGTGGGTTAGAATAAAATTGATGCTTTCTGCTATGAAATCGCGCTGTTCCTCTGGGATCGAACTGTCCTTTGTCATAATCCTTTTGACGGCTTCAAGTCCATCTCTATGCCTAATGCTGGTGTACAGAGATTTGACATCGAGGCGCCCGAGTAGATCACCCAACAGGAGTCCAGTATGGGAACGCACGAAAAAGGGGGCTACGGTAGCTTTTTTAGAACAGGGCACCGCACCAACACACGTCGAAACAAAAACCACTAGTTCCGGTAGACCCAGGAACGGAAGAAAAGAAACAGGGGAGAAAAAGACACGCCTTCTGGTTTAATGGTCTTTTTTACCTACTGCACCGACACACTTTATTCGAGCAAATACCCAGTATGTACCTGGCAGATACCTGGAATGCGCCGCTCCTCACCTCTGACAAGCCCCGTTGCATTTGCCTTCCCAGCCTGGGTTCATGCCTGGCTGACGGGCGGCTGATCTGTTAAATTATAATGATTAGGATTTAATAGGCTGCAATGCTTCGCGTGTCTACCAGATGGCATAAATTCATGAATTGTAATGCAGTATATATATATACTCTGTGCAGTATTGCAGCCAGCGGGAATAAAATGCTTCAATCCCTGTCTGGAAAATACCTCAATGCACTCGGGCAGAAAACTGTCACAAACCTCAATACACCCGGGTATACCCGAATTCGTGGGACTAGCCGAGCTCGAATAAAGTGTGTCGCCAGTGTACAACTGTGCGGAACTGCTATGGGGACCAAGTTTGCACCCAGTTACGCCAATATGTTTTTGGCGGACTGGGAGGAAATGAAAATTTGGTCCACACATCCTTTCAGTGCAAACCTGGTCGCCTGGCACAGATATATAGACGACGTACTGTTTATATGGAAGGGAGAGGAGACTGACCTGGCCCATTTCATTGAGTACATTAATGACAACGATGTAAATATGGAGTTTACATCCGAGCACAGTAAAATTAACATTAACTTTTTAGATTTAACTATTTTTATTGACCATTCTATTATTAAGACCAAAACCTTTTTTAAACCCACCGACGCCAACAATTTTTTATTAACTACGAGCTGCCATCACCCAAAATGGCTACAAAATATACCCTATGGCCAATTAAGGCATATCAAAAGAAACTGCACAGATGATCACACATTTAAAGATCAAGCACAAATACTCCAAGGGAGATTTCTAGAAAGGGGCTATCAAACAGACCTCATTCAATCAGCAGTAGAAAAAACAAACACATTGTTACGTAGTGATTTATTGAAGACCAAAGCAAAAGTTGAAAACCTTGATTTTAACACTCCATTCATCACAACTTATAATTCAGACGCAACTAAAATCCAACGAATTATCAAAAAACATTGGCATGTGGTACAAACAGACCCGGTTCTGAGAGACCATATCCCAAACGTCCCAAGGGTAATTTTCAGAAAAGCCCCATGCATCAAATCAAAATTGGCCCCAAGTGCTTTTAAAAAAACAGATACAACAAAGACCCCAAGTTGGCTGCCTTCGCCAAACGGCTTTTTTGGGTGTTTTGGCTGCATGCAGACAGGTCACTAAAGGGGAGAAAACAGAATTCACATCTAATATCACAAAAGAGGTTTTTAAGATTAAACAACATGTGACATGCCGCACAGAGCACATTGTGTACCTTTTGTCATGCCCATGTGGTTTACAGTACGTAGGCCGCACCACAAGACCTCTGAGGGTCCGCGTGCTGGAACACATGGGCAATATCCGTAAACAGCTTATGACACACAGTGTCTCCAAACATTTTAGTCTAGTACATGGAGGCAACCCCGGGGTCCTAACCTATAAAGGGATTGAGAAAGTGGATGCACATTGGAGAGGGGGTGACAGGCTGCGTAAATTGTGCCAACGGGAAACATTTTGGATCTACAAATTAAAAACGCTAACCCCCAGAGGCTTGAACATTGACATAGACCTGGGAGCTTTCATGTAACCGTAGCACTAAGTCTTTTCACCTCCGCATGTCCAGTCCACACCTCATTAGGCATTCAAAGTTTTTTACGTTTTTTAAGTTTTTTAAGTTTTTAATGTTAACTTTGCACAGAAACAAAGTACAGTTTGATTTACCCACAACGTGGAATAATCTGATTTGGGAATGTATATTGGGTGGGGTGACACCACAGTACCATTCTTAAATGAAGTGTTCTTAAATGAAGTGTTTTTTATGTTCTGAAGGATAACACACTGCATTTGATATATATGCCATACATTCTATATGTATATCTTTTATTATTAATACTAAACTGTTCGGGATTTAAAACAAACTATGATACTAACGCTAGCAATAGATACATGCCATTGAAGTTTTCTCTCTATGTACTCCATTTTTATTTGCTTATTTTTTAGACAAATTTTTTAAATGAATTGTAACTAGAACAATTAAGTGCCATCTAGCTCATCTAAAGTATTTCATTGTGAATAACTAACTAAGTGTTTAACTGCACATAACACCATGTAAACAGTCCATATAGGATCTGACTGCAGTATTGTCATTTAAAAGTAAATTGTCCACTGAGTACACCTTTCTAATCCCTTTTAATCTTCATGACGGGTGTATTTAACCACCCGTCCACATATTGCAGGAAAAGTAATTCATGTGTACACCATCCATCACCATTCTGCACTCACGAACGGACTATGGTATGTACAACATCAAGGACTATCTGTGCATCACTAACGCGCAGGCGCAAGACTTTGCCCCCACTTCACGCAACCGGCAACGAGGGCACAACAGAAAGACGTCACACCGAGCGCCACACGCTGGATGCGCACGCATCCCTAAAGATGGCGGCACCGCGCTACGCAGCAGGAAGAAGATTTAATTGACATCTACATTAGACAGGCGGGGTCTATTTAAGGAGACTAAAAACCCAACCTCTCTACTTTACACGAGCCTGAGGAAGCCCTGTTCAGGGCGAAACACGTAGCTCTTCTTCTTTGAACCACAGCCTGCAGCAATCTGAGAGGAACCGGAGGTGCTGTGGAATCTCTCGATCCGGACGCGGAGTACAGAGACTTTCATCCACTAACCACCACTTGTTTCCCCTGGCTGCCACTTTTTTTTTCTATCCCCCCAGAAGCAGTAGATGCTCCTCGGTTTTAATTTTTTATCCGATTATATATGTACCTGTTCATTAGTGTATGCTAGTCTGTTTCAATAAAATGTAACCACCCCTGTGTTTAGTGTCCTATTAGTCCTTCGCTATCTGGATCTAGCCCCTAGGGGTTTTCCTATCACTTTTTGGAGTTTCCAAGACACCATTATAAGTGTGTACTCACACTGGCCCGTGTGAGTATTTTGATTTATTGATACACCTTCCCCATACTATCCCTCTGCCTTTGTCCCACAAGGGACCTTTGACCTGAAGACCTGTGATCTGCACGGGTGCTTGCAAGATACCGTTATAAGTTACCACTCACATTAGGCCGTGTGAGTGAATAATAATTATCATATACCTATACACCTGATGACACTGTCTCATTGCCCCCCTTCAAATTGGTATCTACTTTGTATGTATATGTGTCTAACTACCTTCTCACCTATGTTTACACCCATATGAGAGGAGAACCAATGTGAAGATTCGTCCAACGACAAACATCAAGATCACAGCAAGAAGAAGAGACAGAAAGAGAAGACCATAAAGAAAGAAGAAGGATCATCCGGAAGAAAGACAAGACTGCAAAACGAACCTTGATGGGATACAACTTACACAAGGCCGTGTAAGTTTTCCTTTTATTGATTCATTTTGCATTCATTTTGCATCCATAGACTTGCTTCACCCACCTAAGTCTTAACCCTTCTCTAAGGAGTACAAACCTCCCTCTGAGGACACTCCAAGGGTGTCAGAACCCCACTGAACATCATAGGGAGATAATACAATCACACTCCACCATTCCTTACGCTGTGCTCCCCCATCCCTTCTCACATTCCATATATCAAGGGTTTTGGATAGACCCTAGTGGGGTAGTTCGAGTCACAGTAGGACATCACTATTAAAGCTTATAACACATACCTTACTATTTAAGATATTCAAATCCTATACCAACCACGGTCAGAGTTAGCGCCCGGGGAATACACCACAACCATTTACTGGGTATTCCCATTAACCTAGGGACCCCTTGACTGTTTCAGGGACTGTAGAGGGAGAGGGGGTTGGCCCGGTATTAAAGGGGTTGCACCCCATATGGCCACCCCCTGACCTCACCAAGGAGGCAAGGGGTTAACTGGACTGCGGTCCAGGAATGTGGCTTACACCTTGTCATGTCAGGAAAATGTATGTTCCCCTGTTCCCATGTTTCATTATAATCCTGTATTTTAATGTTTTAAAGTGAATTTCTGTATCTCCGTTTCCGGAGGTCGCAGAGAGTTGAAATTTGGCTAATATGTGGAGTCACTGTAGGCATTAAAAACTGGCAAATTTCGACCCACTGAGCCCCCCAGAATGGAACTTATTAATATGTTAAAATATTAAAGTGTATATGGTATTTTGGATCTGCTCTGAAAATGCAGACTCCATCTGCTATGCTAAATAGGTCAGGAAGGGCAGCCGGATGATTTAACATAAAGCCCTGTGATCAAAAGTTAACTGCCCTGATTGTTTACACTAGGAACCAAGTACTAATCAACAGACTCTGCCACTCTAATTGTTACCTGAGGGCGGAGAAGCGTCAAACTGGAGTAGTTTGTAAGTTGTATATTTACACCTACAAACAATGAAGCTCCTGCCAGATACTTCATTTGGTAGACTGGTCGTCGCCCCTGATTTAATTATGGGGCTACAGAAATAAGATCCTCAGAGTCCCAGTACACATGGGCTAACTAGCTGGGGGGCATGGGTTAAACTGTGTCTCCACGTTAGGGATTGGATACAGATAATTGTTCACCAATAGTCTGTATTCAATGTTAAGAATAGGGTTACACAGGTATATAAACTGGGTCAACCCTACAGTTTTGAGTTGTGCTTCTGATTCCACCTGGAATGTCACCGGATTGCTGGAGAATTGCTAGCTGATACTTCTCCATCCCCCAACCCTAAGTAAGTTTTACCTTCTTGTCTGTTAATTGTACTATATTGCTGTGTTCACCTTTTTTAAGGAATAAATATATTTTATTATATCTAAGCCTCATTCAGTTCAACCCAGATATTTGGTGTTCATTATATCTTGTCATAAGCTACCGTGACAGAGACAACTCACATCCCTATGCCCCATTTACCTTTCTGGGCTGTGCTGAAGCTGCGCCCCCTAGTGGTGTTGCGCAAGCGTTTTCAAGGGGAGATATTACCGAGACAATGTGCCTGCATGTACCCCGTCATCCGATGCCTGATTCCGGGTTACAGTTATTTTTACATTCTTTATTTATTCTCCACTTTTTTATAACGGTAAACATACTACACAATATAATACACTACAAAACCATACATTACAATACAACATAAAAATTATATTATACATATGTATATATAGATTATTAAATGATAAATACAAACAATAATGAAACAAAAACAAAGGAAAAAAATTGATTAAAATAAAATCTAAAAACAAGTCAACCTCGTGCTTGATAAACCCATGTATCCCTCTTGTTCCCATTTTGGCAGATAATTCCTCTCTCCTATCTTTTCACACTACTCTATTACCAGTGACCTCTGACCCCGGCCGCCAGAGAAGCTCACATGTTAACCTTGTATCAGTGGTTATATATGAGAATTGCTCCATCCTCATAACCTTCCATACTCTCGACTCCCATTGTCCCGTTGTGGGGCCTCCAGTTTTTCCAGTTGGCAGCGATAGCACATCTCGCTGCGTTCAGCAGAAGTATTAACAGCGATTTCCTAATTCTATGCCCAATAACCCCTTCCCTATTTAAAAATAAAATACTCAGATATTTGGGAATTCTAACCTTGGTGATATTAAAAATCTGCTCCACTATCCTATCCCAAAAACACTGTATTTTCTTACACTTCCACCAGATATGAAGCATTGTACCCCCCCCCCCCTGTATCGCCCCGCCCCCCATCTTCTCCAGCACTTATCTGACGTTCCTGGGTAGCATTCGTTCAGTTTTTGTGGTGTATAATACCACCTATACATTATCTTATACGCATTTTCCAAGATATTAGTTGACATCGATGAGGTGCTGGCATTACTCCACATTTGTGTCCATTCAAATGCAGCGTATTCCTCACCCAATTCCTTTTCCCACGCTAATACACATCCCGGCTTGGGTTCAGCTTTGATTTCCAGTATTGTTCTGTAGATATATTATATATTGTGTCCCCTTGCACCCAACAATTACCAGCATTGTTTCAAAAGAATTCAACCTCCTCAACGTGTTTTTATAAAAAAAATTGGTGTTCATATAGTGAAGAATTTGCATATATTGCCATCTTTCCCCTTCTTTAAAATCAAACTGGTCCTGAAAATATTTAAAACTTCTAATTTCTCCCATTTCCATCGTCTCCTAGACTAATTAGCCCCACTCGGCTGCACTTTTTATATTCCAGAGTCCAACCCTGGTAGAAAATCGGGGTTCCCACATATTGGATATCTTGGATATTTCATCCCACGCGCACAGAGCTGCACCGATAGTAGGGTGTTCATAGAGAACTTTAGGACAATCTATCTTCCTGAGCCAAGGAACCTCATTTGTGTCTATGTTTTTGCAGTAATTGTTTTCAATTTCCACCCAAATTTTATTTTTGGTACGATGATACCATTCAAAAAGAGCATTCACCTGTGTAGCAAGATAATACTTGTTGATATTCGGCAGCCCGAGTCCACCTTGTGATTTATGCCTTTGCAGTGTTTTAATAATAGTCCATGGCTTTCTAAATTCCCAAATAAATGTATTAATTTTACTTTGGAGCATAGCAATATACTGCTTAGGGACTTTCACTGGGATAGTCTGGAACAGATGCACAACTCTTGGCAGGATATTCATTTTAATACAGTTAACTCTACCTATCCACGAGATAATATTCTTATTCCATCTTTTAAATCATTTTCTATTACTTTTGCTAATGGGTTATTATTGGCCTGGAACAGGTCCCGCACTCTTGGCGTTATATTTGTACCCAAATATTTTATACTTCTATTCTTCCATTGGAAAAGGACATTTTCTTTTACTTGGGCGTGCTATCTCTGCTGACAGATTTACACTGAGAGCCTCTGTCTTTGTTAGATTGATTTTGACATTAGATGCTAAACTATATCTACCCAGAACAGCCATTATATTTGGTAAAGAGGCCAGTGGGTTGGTTATTATCAGCAGGATATAATCTGCGTATAATGCGACCTTGCGTTCTTTCTCACATATTGTAACTCCTGTAATATCTGGGTGATTCCTTATTGATTCTGCTAACGGTTCCATTATTAGGGCAAAAATCAATGGGGACAACGGTCACCCCTGTCTCGTACCATTAAGTATATTAAATGAGTTCCAGACCTGACCATTTACCTTGACCTTTGCCGATGGGTTACTATATAGGGCCTTTACATACTAAACATATCACCCGTTCCTATACGCTCCAGCATCTTAAACATAAAATTCCACTGCACTCTATCAAATGCCTGCGTCTATAGACAGTATCGTAGTGGGAGTTTACAGTTTAGTCCAAGAGCTGACACGCCTGAAACCCAAAACATGCATCAGAGTTAACCAAACGGGCGTAAACCTTATTAGTGAGCCTGGTTACCCCCTCACCATCACACCCCGTTATTAGGGTCACTCCTCCCTGGCATACCTGGCTCTGCTCTCGTATCCTGCGCTGTCTCTTCTTATCCTCTTCCAATCTGCTGAGTGAGACCCCAACACTCCTAACAGAGAGACAGTCAGAGACAGTCAGAGACAGTCAGAGACAGTCAGAGACATACCGAGACATACCGAGACATACCGAGACAAACCGAGACAAACCGAGACATACCGAGACATACCGAAACATACCGAGACATACCGAGAGGAAACGAGAAACATGAGGGTGGTGGGGCGAAGAGAGGCGATGAGAGGAGTAAATATCGAGAGAGAGAGGACAGAGACAGCAGGAGGATGTGGCAGGAATAAATAAGAGACAGCGGGAGGATGTGGCAGGAATAAATAAAAGACAGCAGGAGGATATGGCAGGAATAAATAAGAGACAGCGGGAGGATGTGGCAGGAATAAATAAGAGACAGCAGGAGGATGTGGAGACACAGGCAGACACACACAGAACTGGAAGCCCCGGGAGATGAGACTGTGCCAGCGATGTGAGCTAGGAGAGGTGTGTGAGAGACACAGGCAGACACAGACAGAACTGGAAGCCTGGGGAGGTGAGACTGTGCCAGCGATGTGAGCTAGGAGAGGTGTGTGAGACACACGCAGACACAGACAGAACTGGAAGCCCCGGGATATGAGACTGTGCCAGCAATGTGAGCTAGGACAGGTGCTAGAGAGACACAGGCAGACACAGACAGAACTGGAAGCCCCGGGAGGTGAGACTGTGCGAGCGATGTGAGCTAGGAGAGGTGTGAGAGAGACACAGGCAGACACAG